>JAJJWW010003882.1:0-128640 GCA_023531295.1 Papaver armeniacum
CTTTATTTTCGGATCGGCTTGCGATATTATCGCAAGTGTATAAATGTTAAATCTCTCGCAACGTTTCTAAATCTCGCTAGATCTTCACATCTTTTCGTGTTCGGTTTGTCGTCATTCGTTGCGTCATTTTTATTACCAATCTGCGATATCTTCGCAGTGTGTTGTTCAAGGATTTCGCAAGGATATTAATGTTGCGATATTCTGATCCTACATCTTGCCTCTTCTCATGTCTTCTCTGTGAAGAAGAGAATGTCATGATAACTAGTACTTTCAAAATGCCGCAGATGTTCATTTTTCCATATTCTTCTGTATTGACATGATTCTGTACTTTTACGCAGAATTTATTACACGTATCTCTTCTTCCATCCATTTCTTGACACGTCTTTTTCAACCGCAATTTCTCAATCGTTCATGTATACTCTTCGCATTAAATGTGTTTACCTTTTCGAGAATTCTTCTCTCTATATATATTTGCAAGCCCCTAACTGATATGCTCAAGAAGGATTCTTTTGCATGGTCTGATGCTGCTACTGTTGCTTTCTCTGCCCTCAAAACTGCTACTGATGCTTTCTTTTGCATGTATTTTTGATAATCTGATTTTCGTTTCTAAGATACTTTAACAAAATTTATGTAAGCATATATTGTAGTCATTGATCCTTTTAGTTTTTGTTTGTTTGTTCGTGCCTTTGTGGTGTATCCATTTTGTTTGCTTAGAGATTTGGGGTTTATTATGGTTGTCTAACTAATATATGTCGAATTTTAGGTTGTTGATGATGTTGTTATGAGTTCTTATCATCTTCAAGTTCTGACTCTGATTACTTGATATTAGATGGCAGCATTACTCTCTCCGTGAGCAGTGAACTTAATAAAATGTTTTGCATATTGGAGGTACCACCTATGCCAAGGAAGAAGGCAAATGTCAGGAAAAGGGAAAGGGAATAGCAGCGACACCATTACAGGTTACTAATGGTTCATTTTGCTCCCATCTTCTTTGTTTTGGCGTTCTTTAAGTAGTACTACATTTTAAAACTGAATTACTTGGCTAAATTGTATTATCGTTTGTTTTCTGTTGTGCCGATTTCGCAGGTGTATTTGTGGACATCAAATTTTTATAACATGACAATCAAAGAATTTTTTGGCTTTCTTTCTTCTGTTGTTGGTTCTTTGAAAAATCTAGCCATAAGAATTTTCTTATTGATTATGCAGGTGCGAACCCTTATACTGGATGCAAGTACTGCTTTTTCTAATAAGTAAAGCTGATCAATGTGTTGACTAAATTCCAATTGAATTGAATTTAACTTCTTTAGGGTGGCAGCTGCTTTGCGCTAATAACCATTTCATATTTTTCTCATTTAATTCGAGTTCCGTTACTTTAAGGTAAATATAGTTCAATATTTGGTTCTTTTGTTATAATTACTTTCAAGCTGGTTATTTTGCTATAATTGTTTTCATGCTTCATGGGAATTTATCTGCTGTTAAACTTGGTAAAATTTCCAACTTAGGTTCCTGCACAATTAGAGATAGGTTAACTGTGGATTTGACAATAAAGTTTATCGGCTGCTTTAGTTTGTTGTATGCCATGCGGCAATTAGAGATGGGCTCTAACAATAAAGTCTGTTTGTATGTACTTTTAAGTCCATTTTGTTGTTCTTCGATGGCCATCAATGGCATTGTTGGTGACAGTGTGAGTTGGAATATATTGCATCAGCTTTGATTGTCTTTAAGCCTCCAACAGCTATTTACGGCCATCAAGTGCTAAGGTTTCAAACCTACATGATATATAATTGGATGATCAATAGAAAACATGGCTAGGGAGAAAAGGAACAAGTAAACCTATATCTAGAATATGGACGCTCACAAAGTCGCATTCCATTATCCATGTGATTCGTAGATCAATAATTACATTCCAAATAATCTCGATCAACACTCTTTTACAAGTAACAACCATGTATCCAAGTTGAATCCCTGAGAAAATCTAGGTTATATCTACTTTGTTCAGTTGAGTTTACACAGTATAATTAATAGAAAATTTATTGGAAGCCTCTTCGTAAAAATACCGGTGGTTGCAGAATTTGTGCTTCCTATATGGTATGATTATGTAGTTCCTCATATATATCATAGAAATTTTGACATAGAGATTCCTGCTGTACAAACAATATATAATAATGGATTTGCGAGCTATTGTTCAAAGCGCAACTTTGCAGTGGAAGTACATGACGTTCCTAAACATATGCGATCTTTTCGTAAAGCAATTATTCCAATTAAGTAATTGGTTTGCTTAGTAAAGTTTGAGTTCTGATGATTGAACATTTATATTGGATAATTGTTGGTTAAATTGCTTTCAATGTGGTTTCTTTATGGACGTGGGGTTTCTTGAGCCAACACTTATGCGAGTCTCAATGATGGCCCATGGAAATCGGTAGTGTTGCGAGGTTGGTTCGGGGAAAACTCGGGCATATATGGTTTATGGAATTGTACATGTTATGAGAGGCGAGATTGGGTAAGTTTTTTAAAATAGATTATTTTTTTCCTTAGTTTTTGTAAATTTCTACATTCTCCTTTTCCTCGTTCTTCTTATGGTGTCTCAGAACAAAGTGATGGCCCCTTTGTCTTGATTGTTTTGTTTGATTGTGTTTATGGGTGAAAACTACTCCTGCAGAATTTGGTAATTTGGAGTGTGGATGAGGAATGAATTTAAACCTTAAACAAATGCTTTGCGGTGAGTGCTTGTAGATTCGAGAGATCAATCACGTGCAAGTCGGGCCTAAACCAAGAAATGGCCGTTCCCGGACTTGTTTCGGTCACAAAGTGAAGGAGATGGGGTTGATCTTAGGGAGGAAAGCGAAGAAGGTGTTGAGAATGTGAAGGTGTAGACTTGCTTATGACTTGCAACGGGGAAAGTGAACAAGCTTACGATTGGTGTAGGCAGCTCAGGGTTTTTTCTTGTTTTTTTCTCTATTTTTCTCCGTTGTCTGGAAATAGGGCGGAGAACCTATTTATACAAGTCATTGAGCCTTATTCACGTCTCTCGTGGGAAGTGGAGGAAGTGGAGTGATGGAGTAGTGGAGTTGTGTGTTGGTGATACACGAGGTCTTGCCCACTTCTCCCCGTCACCACTAACCGTCCATAACTTCCTAACACGTTCTTGTGATGGCGCGTTGCCGCCTGCCACGCCGTAAACCGCCAGGACCAATACCCCAGTATGTATCCCCCGAGTTTGTGACATGATTGATGTCTGGAATGTGTGGATCGTGGATCCACGATAGGTAGCATGTAATCTTTGAATTGAATAGCACGTTATTCGGGAAGTCGATACTTGTGAAGTATCGTGTGTATTTTATCTTGATCGCATCATGGTGTGGTAAAGTGATGGGTAATGACGCCTCACCGACCAACTAACTCCCGACCAGGGTTGTATAACCAAATTTGGTGAAGTTGGACGGATGAGATGATCTTTGAGACACTCATCTGCGACAGTTAATGAAATTAGGGTTTTGAAGAGGTGCGCAGCATCACTCTTGACTTGGTCGAAACCAAGCATGGGAAGGGCTTTGGAGAGGACCGGCCAGGGCATGTGTGTAGACAACATGCCGGTGTACACGTCCATATCTCACTATCCCATGAAGGCGCGATCTAGGCCACTCAATTTGACCGGCAAAGAGGAGTGGTTGAGATCGATTTTCCAATAGGAATTTGATGCCGCAAAAGCCGCGCACCATGCTTTTTTCGAGCGCGTGTTCCAAGACGACCTAACTTGGTCGGTCTTGGCCGGTTGGTTTGACGTGAAGATGGTAGGCTGGTGTTCACGCCTACACCATGATTATCCCATGAAAACATGATCCGAACCACTCAAATCGTCCGGCGAAGTTGAGCGGTCGAGATTAGTTTGCGGTTTGGGAGGTGTGACCACGCAAGTTTGGACGTGCGTTTTGGGATGGTCGGGCATGATATGCCTTGGCCGATCAAGTGAGGGGATAGACGGGCCCACGGTGGTCATCTTTGGTATGACTTAGGACTGCTTAATCTGTCTGTGACCCTTCATTCGTGCTAGGAGAAGATGGACGATCGTGATGGCTTGAAACCCTAATTTTGGCTTTTCATAGCCGTGTGACCATGCTCCCTTTGGGCGTACGAGGTGGGACAACCAACCATGGTTGGTCCCGACCGATTGGACAAGTACGCAGGCGGGCCCACGGTGATCGTGTCGACATGCTCTGGGCCCTTTGAGTCTACATCTACACCCTCCATCTATACTGCGAAGATGGATGGTTGAGCTGCTTTGCGACACATGTAATATGTCGCAAACCCTAATTAGGGTTTTAAAGTCCATAATGCTTGGTATGAACGTTTTTGGCAAGCTAGGCCAATGGCCAGGCCATGCGGGGTCGGCGGTGGGTATCCCATACCGCTTGGGGGTAATGGAATTGATGGGTCATCCAATCATGCTTATGGAGTTGGATGACTGCGATCATATCCGGATCGATACTGGCCAATCCGGATGCTCAATCGGGCTAGTATAACACACCGAGAGTGGCTCAATCGGGCTAGTATAACACACCGAGAGTCGGCACTGTACGGGTATTTCGTACTTGGTTTCATTATAGTGCTTGGAGGTTCGTGTTACTCTGTAAGAGTAACACTCAGTCGTCATGCCACACTGATAATGAGTTCTGGAAATACAAGGCTGATTAGAAATTCACGAGGATGGGATTGTTGCCACATGCTCCAACCTGGAGGAATTTCATGTATTCACGAGAATGGGATTGTTGCCACATGCTCCATTCTTGGTGAATTAAGTGAGGGAGTATCAACACTTATTAATGGCTTTATCTTTTACAAGATGTCGGCGTATAATTTTTTCGGTTTTTACAAATTTAACCTTAAACGAAAATCCACCATCAACATTAAGTCCCCTGCCTAGCACATAATGGTTACACTATTGTGGGGTAGGCATGAGATGGTGACATACATATGTGAGAAAGACAGGATAAAGGAAGTTTACCCGGAAGAGTATTGACCGACCGCCAGTTGCCCACGCCGTTGTGCTTGTATGGAGTCCTTTGGTATGACCGATTTCCTTCTTTGGGTATTTGAATCAGAAAAGGAATCCAAAAGAGGTATCCTTATTCTATTGGGATTCTTTTAATTTTGTCTATAAAAGAGACCAAAACCCTTTTCCCTTTCTCACGAGTTTTTTTTTGTCAAGCAGCTCCCGTCCGGGTCTTCACTGCCGTCGCCAATCGCCGCCGTCCGTTCGAGGTAAGTCTAGGTCTTCTTTTTTTTTTTCAAAGGTAAAACCCTAGTTTGTTAGGTAAACACCTTTTGTAAGACATGTATATGCTTAGTTTTTTCCACCAAGGTTGATACGTCAATTGTTTCTAGAATTGAAACAACCCGTGAATCCATGACCATGTTGTTTTTGCTTCTTTCCACCATTGCATGCAAAACTAGCTTCTTAGATTGTAGCTTATGTAGTCCCACCTTGTGTTTGATCGAATCTCGTGGGTCCCACCCCACATATGCTTTTGTTTGATTTTCTCATTTACGTGATTTGAAACCAATACAGACTTGAAAATGTATTCTCCATTGGACTTGAAACCAATACCCTCGCGGGAAACATTGGACTTGAAACCAATACCATACTTGGAAACTTGTACAGGACTTGAAACCAATACCAGATCGAAACTTGTACTTAGGACTTGAAACCAATACAGATCTCCTTCTCCTTGTCCAAAACTTGTACCGGACTTGAAACCAATACCAGACTTGGAATGATCTTTTGGTGCTTGGACCCAATCCCAGCTTTTGTGTATTTCAACGTGGGTTGTGTCTTGTCATGCGTGACTACATGCCCCATGCGTTTTTCATACAAGTTCTAACTCCTATTTTCATTGTGGAATGAAGAAAAAGAACTCCTGTTGAGATGTCTTGAAGAAAGAACTCTGGATAATCTTTGGTTCCAAGCCGGGAAGTGTTGACGTCTTCAAAGATATGCCGAACATCGATGATGAGTTGTTTACCTCGCCTTTTCCAAACATTAGAAGGCATCCTTCTCATAAGATAGTCCCGCTTTCCGATTCGAGAAAATATGGATGCTTGATCCATTTTCTTCTTCAGCACTTGTGATGAGATTTTATCTTCGGAGAAATGAATATCCGCCTTCCCCTATTGACTTCAAGATCTGCCATACTCCACTGGGTTCTTATGAAGGATGGATGAGACGCATGTTGAGTAATAAGGACATTAAAGATAATTTTCTTTCAGCGCAAATCCTCAATGCGGTCATAGCATCTGCTTGCTCTTGAAATTAAGAAAGACGTTGCGGGTTTGATTACCTTCATTTCTCGGTGGCGTATTTCTACTCATACACCATATCTAGATGGGGAGAGATGACTATTACCCTGGAGAGTGTAGCTGCATTAATGAACCTGCCTGTTCTTTGGAAGTCTTTCTTACGATCTCTCTGATATGGAGCAACGTAACTATGATGCTATACTTCAAAAGGTGGCGGAATTCGACAATCTGGACAAGGAGGAGAAAAAAGATACGAGATGCTTTACACCTGGTGGGTGTCGGAGTGGTCTCCTGCAGATCCAGAGCCGGATCAAGAGTTGGAAAATGAGCTCAGCGTGATTGCGTTCCTGTCTTTATGGTTATCCAGAGACATATTCGATGACGGTTCTGGAAAGAAGACCATTAGGAGTGACCTCGTTAAGATCGCTATAAAGCTGGCAAAAGGTAAAGTTCTTCCCCTAGGTGCCTTGTTCCTTGGATCGCTGTATTCTCATCTGGACGCCTTAGCAATTGACATGCATGTTTCTAATGGGTACAAGAAGGTGGAATCGCACGTTCACTTCGCTTTTCTTCGAGCATTCTTATGGGAACACTTCAAAATCTATGCTCCTACCCCTGCAAATTTGCTCACCAACTTGTATGGTGGCTCGAGAATACTCCGCTGGAATAAGAGGCGTCCCAGAGCCGGTGCGAGACTTGTGGACACATTTGACAATGTGTCTTCTGTAGATTTCCGTCCATGGGGGCCGGTCCACCCTTCCATTGTTCAGCCAAAGACTTTTGCTATTGCTTCTGATGGCCCTGATGTTGTGTTGCGTACTGATGTTAAGACTATGAGATCCTGGGAAATTGTTTACCTGCGCAGCTGCATCCCAGGATATGTCCCGTATTTATTCAACGAAGAATTTACTGTGACTCCGTACAATATTGACAGGGTGGCTCGTCAAATGGGGTTTGATCAGGGTGTCCCATTTATCCGTCCACCAGGGGTTCCGAGAGAATTCCTCCCGAATATTCTTAATGCTGACGTGTTTTTGGAACGGGTGAGCCTTCCCTTCTGGCCTATTGGGAGAAACCCAGTGGTAACCGATAAGTACATGGAATTTTGGAGCGAAGTAACTGTTGATTTTCCAGAATTCTCGGAGAGTATTGTGACAGGTTTCCGTGGTGAACCATCTTCGACGTTTTGAAAAACATTTCCGGTTGAAGCCACTTCCAGCCAAACGGACCAGGCGAGGATTGCGGTCCCCAAGAAGGGAGAGAGATCCAAGAGGCAGGCATGTGGTTCGGTGATCCTCAATTCCTCCAATATGCGGGTATTTAAATCTCTTCCGTTGGTTCCTTTATTTCTCCGGGGTGAATCTTTCTAAGAGTAATTCTTGCTTGAAATCGGGGATTAGAAGAGAATGTCTTCACGAGGTTGGCGCTCATTCGAATGAGAAGGCTGGTAATGTTGGCCCTTATCTTTGAGAGGTCAGCGGTGCTTGATCTTCATGCTTTGAGAAGTCTGGCGTACCGATCTTCATCTTTGAGAAGTCTGGCGGTCTCGATCTTCGTCTTGAGAAGTCTGGCGGCACTGATCTTCATGCTGAGAAGTCTGGAGAAACCGCTCCTTTTCACGACCATGACAGAGATGATGCAAGCTCGGTTGGACAAGCCGCCTCCCTGAGTGATCTTGTTGACGGGGTCGTGATGGAAATTAGTACCCAGAGCGAAGTAGATGCCGTAAGGAGTATAAGAAAGGTAGCGTCTGCAATAATTGAGGCATCTCCCCTTGAAATCCGTCCTGAGCAGGTTCCGGTGAATATGGCTATTGTGGTGACTTCTTCCGAAAGGCCTCCTGCAACTGACAAGGCTCCGTGGTTGGTGAATTACGGTGATGCAGCCTGGGGCTTTGTTCGATCCTCCTTTACTTGTCCCTTATCCAGGTCATGTGTTAGTTGGTGGATTCAGCGTGCCGGTTCGGTTCAAAGAGTTGTATACGGCAATATGGGAGAAACACGGTCACATTGCTACCACTTTGAAGCTCAAGAGTCGTCTTGCATTGGTCAACCGCGTTCAGGAGGCTTTATTTTCTATCCATGGGATGAGCGTCGCTGGACGGGTCGAACAGTTTCGAGGAGATGATTGAAGACTGGAAGTGCCATCGAGATGTGTGTGTGCGTCATGACTTCAATGCTCCTTGGTTCCTCAAAAGGTTCTCCGAGATTCGGGAGCTCCAAATTACAAGGTGAAGCCCCTTCGCAGAAAGCGTCACTCGCTAGGAAGAAGAGGTTGAAAAGTTGTCTGAGGAGTTGAAGCTGAAGCAAGCTGTACTTCAAAGGATGAAAGTCGCTCTTGCCCAGAAGGACGAGTTGTTGCTGAAGGACTTTCCTTGAAGGATTCGTGCTATATACTTGCCTCTTCTTTTAGATGCTTTTCTTTTTGAGTGATAGTGAGGATTTCCTTTCGTAATTTGACTTAGGTTTTGAATAGGTAATTGAATTGGTATATTGAGATAGTTTTGTGAATAACTTTTTCTGAAAGAGGTTATTTTAAATGGAATTTGCATCTTGGTCATGAATGGTTGCGCATATCATATGAGATGGCAAATGTCTCGTAAAAGGGAGGTATGAAGGGAAATAAATGTGGCGTTTGACCACTGAGCCTCTTTCTCCATGCGTGAGACGCTAAGTCCCCAGTGAATTCTAAAACTATCTTTCTTGTAAAATTGCTGAATAAAACTTACTTGTTTTTGAAGCCTTACTTGTATCAAACCGGAGTAGCCTCTCTAAGAAATCCTCCGCACTAATTTCTCAGAGCTATCCCTCTGAACCAAGCTTCTCCTGAACAATGCGCTTCAAAGCGTTGCATTCACTGGTGGGGTGATGGAGGAACCGGTGGAAATGACAGTACCTCGGGTTCATTACTTCTTGATCAGTGGGCGGACGCCATACCGGGGGTAGCTCCACCTCTCCATTTCGCACCCACGCCTCCAGTAGTTCCAGAATCTTCTTCATTGGGAAGGGGAAATGTAAGTACCTTGAGTCTGGCTCTTCCTGCGTTAGTGGGCGTTGTGATGTCCCTACGAGGCTTTGATGTGGAGCACGCTCCGGAGATGAAGTTGGAAGGTTTGCGAGTGCCATCATATCCGCGGATCGCTTGCCTGGGTAAAGAGATGTGGAAGGTGTCGTAATGTCACTGCTGAGTGATCGAATTGAACGCTCACATCCTCTGTATTCACGTGTTTCCTGATCGATCTCTCCTTCCTCAAACATTTCTTCGCTTGGATGAAAGGCCGATGCGGATTGGATAGTCTTCCAGGCTTCAACAAGAGTTTTGAGATATAAATCTTCTAACAGGGCTCCATAGGCTGCAGGCTCCCTTTTTTTATCTAGTAGACGTTGTAGTACTCCGGACAAGTCCTTTCCTCTGTGGAGTTGCCTCGGTTCTTCATTGTTGACTGGACCATGTTGTTCGTCTTTCCTGAATCTCCTGCGGTTACGCGCTCTTTTTGCCTCTCCACTGGTAAAGGTGTGACTCTTGACTAAGGATTCAGCGTTTCTTGCATTGCCTGAGTAGATGCACGCCGACACTTCTTGTAATTGTGATGTTATATCATTCAAAAGGCGGAATGTTTCGCTCTGCCTTCTGGTGATACCGGCTTGATTTGCCAAGACATCCTCCAGCATTCTAACTATACTTCCCATGATATCTGAACCACCTGTGGTTTCTGGATACATTGCGAGATAGAAACCGAAAAAAAGTGAGAATTCGATTTTGTGCAACCGAGAGATCAACCTCCCACTGTGGTCGCCAATTATTTATGGGTGAAAACTACTCCTGCAAAATTTGGTAATTTGGGGTGTGGATGAGGAATGAATTTAAACCTTAAACAAATGCACTGCGCGGTGAGTTCTTGTAGATTCGAGAGATCAATCTGTGCATGTCCGGCCTAAACCAAGAAATGGCCGTTCCAGACTTGTTTCGGTCACAAAGTGAAGGAGATGGGGTTGATCTTAGGGAGGAAGCGAAGAAGGTGTTGAGAATGTGAATGTGTAGACTTGCTTATGACTTGCAACAGGAAAGTGAACAAGCTTACGATTGGTGTAAGCAGGCTCCGGGTGTTTTCTTGTTGTTTTTCTCTGTTTTTCTCCGTTGTCTGGAAATAGGGCGGAGAACCTATTTATACAAGTCATTGAGCCTTATTCACGTCTCTCGTGGGAAGTGGAGGAAGTGGAGTGATGGAGTAGTGGAGTTGTGTGTTGGTGATACACGACCGGTCTTGCCCACTTCTCCTGTCACCGCTAACCGTCCATAACTTCCTAACACGTTCTTGTGATGGCGCGTTGCACGCTGCACGCTGTAAACCGCCAGACCAATACCCCAGTATGTATCCCCCCAGTTTGTGACATGATTGATGTCTGGAATGTGTGGATCGTGGATCCACGATAGGTAGCATGTAATGCTGAATTGAATAACTGCGTTATTCAGGAAGTCGATACTTGTGAAGTATCGTGTGTATTTTATGCAGGTACTTGCATCATGGTGTGGTAAAGTGATGGGTAATGACGCCTCACTGACCAACTAACTCCTGACCAGGGTTGTATAACCAAGCTGGTGAAGTTGGACGGATGAGATGATCTTTGAGACACTCATCTGCGACCGTTAATGAAATTAGGGTTTTGAAGAGGTGCGCAGGCATCACTCTTCAGCTTGGTCGAAACCAAGCATGGGAAGGGCTTTGGAGAGGACCGACCGGGCATGTGTGTAGACAACATGCCGGTGTACACGTCCATATCTCACTATCCCATGAAGGTGCAATCTAGGCCACTCAATTTGACCGGCAAAGAGGAGTGGTTGAGATCGATTTTGCAATAGGAATTTGATGCCGCAAAAAGCCGCGCACCATGCTTTTTTTCGGCGCGTGTTCCAAGACGACCTAACTTGGTCGGTCTTGGCCGGTTGGTTTGACATGAAGATGGTAGGCTGGTGTTCACGCCTACACCTGATTATCCCATGAAAACGTGATCTGAACCACTCAAATCGTCCGGCGAAGTTGAGCGGTCGAGATTAGTTTGCGGTTTGGGAGGTGTGACCACGCAAGTTTGGACGTGCGTTTTGGGATGGTCAGGCATGATATGCCTTGGCCGATCAAGTGAGGGGATAGACGGGCCCACGATGGTCATGCTGGTATGACCAGGACCGCTTAATCTAATTTGTGACCCTCCATTCGTGCCGGAGAAGATGGACGCTCGTGATGGCTTGAAACCCTAATTTTGGCTTTCATAGCCGTGTGACCATGCTCCCTTTGGGCGTACGAATTGGGACGACCAACCATGGTTGGTCCTGACCGATTGGTCAAGTACGTAGGCGGGCCCACGGTGATCGTGTCGACATGCTCTGGGCCCTTTGAGTCTACATCTACACCCTCCATCTATACCTGCGAAGATGGATGGTTGAGACTGCTTTGCGACACATGTAATATGTCGCAAACCCTAATTTAGGGTTTTCCGTCCATAATGCTTGGTATGAACGTTTTTTGGCAAGCTAGGCCAATGGCCGACCATGCGGGGTCGGCAGTGGGTATCCCATACCTGCTTGGGGGTAATGGAATTGATCTGGGTCATCCAATCATGCTTATGGAGTTGGATGACTGCGATCATATCCGGACTGATACGGTCAATCCGGATGCTCAATCGGGCTAGTATAACACACCGAGAGGGGCTCAATCGGGCTAGTATAACACACCGAGAGTCGGCATGTACGGGTATTTCGTACATGGTTTCATTATAGTGCTTGGAGGTTCGTGTTACTGTAAGAGTAACACTCGGTCGTCATGCCACACCGATAATGAGTACTGGAAATACAAGGCTGATTAGAAATTCACAGGATGGGATTGTTGCCACATGCTCCAACCTGGAGGAATTTCATGTATTCACAGAATGGGATTGTTGCCACATGCTCCATTCTTGGTGAATTAAGTGAGGGAGTATCCAACACTTATTAATGGCTTTATCTTTTACAAGATGTCAGCGCATAATTTTTTCCGGTTTTTACAAATTTAACCTTAAACGAAAATCCACCATCAACAGATTGATGTTTCAGTTGATGCTCAACTCTCTCGAAACTCTGGCACTCGAGGTTGATCACGCAGGTATGAACCCTAATACTGGATCCTCTGATTGTTTATTTTTTCTATGTATCTTACTTTATTCATCCAACGAGTCTCATAATTCCATTTAGTTATACAATTATTAATTGTATACAATTGAGAGGTGAGAGACAAACGGGAAGATCGAGGGATAAACATGAAGAGACAACCTGTAGCGTGATATAACTGCGTTTCTTAATTACAGACATCTTACAGTTTGCCTTTCTTTTTCTCTTTTCTCATTGTATTTTGTGACCTTAACTCAATGTTATATGGATTCATGGTTACAATCTTCTGCATTTTTCTTATTCAAAAATCCAGGTGTAGCAATTCAGACAATCTTGCTTCCTTTGGTCATACAACAAAAGATGCATCTCTCTCTATTTTCCTTTTATACAAGTTTTTAGAACTTCTCAGGAGTTAAGAAAACTTCAAATCAGTTCCGATTGCTTTCGTGGTACATCTTCTAATTCAGTGGTACTCGCTCTGATTTTCTTTTTGTTAGATCAATACTAATTTATTTATTCTGATTTTGTAGAGAGGAGATGATTGCTGGAGTTGGGGCCTCCCGGAAATTTTGTACACCCAACCTACATTCAGAAAATTTTCAATCTCTTTTTAGGTGTTCAACAACAACAACGTGTTACTGAGGGCCAATCTAAGTCATGAAGGAGGTGGTGTGGTTGTTGTCGTGCATGACTTAATGATGCAGGTACGATCTCAAATGTTCTTGCGTCATGGTAAAATAAGGAGGTTAAATTATAAGTTTGATTCAAAGTGAGAAAACAAGATACTGCTGGCGTACTACTTCTTAGTTTTGATATCGATGTGAACGACCGAACACAATTACAGGTAAAAACATTGTCTTACAATCAAATTGATGCAGAAATATTATTTGGAGAAGAAGCTGGACAAACTATTATCATACCGAGAGTACTATTTACGGTGTCACACCCTTATTTATCATTGATTATTCATAGAAGGCAATTTCAAATAAAGATAATCTCTTAAGAATTATCAAATTTGTTAGACGAGAATTCACTGGAACCTTATATTCTTATTAATGTAATTTAGAGTTTATTGAATCATATGATCAATTTTAATTGTGTTTTGAGTTAATTAAATCTTTTATTTGCTATTATTATTAATTATGATTTGTGCCGAAACAATCAACAAATATGTTAACAAAATTGATAACAACGACCCTTATGGCAGCCAATCAAGTGCAACTGATTCATTAACAGAACTTGGTATCACAAAATAATAAAACAATGCAAGATAATTTCATACGATGGATGGATCGAATCTCTTATAGCCTAGCTCTTCTCTAACGAAGACGAACTAATTTGAACAGGAAATATAGTAGATTAAGGAATATAGTTAGAACAGTGAACTATATTTAAATAGCAGGAGATCACCTTCATGGTTACAATCGCAAAACTAAAGTTTGTCCTTGCTCAGAAAGACGTCAAAACTGATCAATCCACGAAAACAATAGGTCAAGCATCTGCATCTGAATTGTTGGAGAGAAAAGACTTATGGGAGAAAAAACAAAGGTGAGATGATAACAGACAAAAATTAAAACATAAAAAATCATCCGAATGGTGCTACTCTGCATGCCAAGAAGACATGGAATAAAAAACAACGTTAATTGGTGCTACGGATGCGACAAACAAGTTGAGTACACGCAAACCTGGTAAAAGCTTTATTAATAACATTCAAAATAATTTATGGCTGCAAGTAAGAAAATAAGACTAAAACTCAAAAAAAAAAAATATGTGGGCACTACATCTGCCTGTAAATTTTCTCCACGGCCGGGGCCGTAGGTCCCGGCTTATCCGGTTATTATAATCCAACAAATTAAACAGGCTACTGTGACCCGACTAACTAACACGCTATAATATGATACGACTAACTAAATATGTGGGCACAATATCGCTTTTAAATTTTAGGCCCCGGCTTTCCAGGTTATTATGGTCAAACTAATTAAACACGCTACTGTGACCAGACTAACTATAACACTAAAATATGATACGACTAACTTATATGGGCACTATATCTGCTTTCTGGCTACTATGATCAAACTCATTAAACACGCTACTGTGACCCTACTAACTAACACACTATGATATGATACGACCAACTAAATATGTTCGCACTTTATCTGCTTTTATTGCCACGACCAACTAGATATTGGGACCGTTCAGCTATGACCCGACTAACTAAATATGTTCCCGACTATTACAGAAGGAGCAATTAACACACTAATTTCGGTGTGGGCATTACATCCGCCTGTAAATTTTCTCCACGGCGGGGCCGTAGGTCAAACCTTATCCGGTTACTATGATCCAACTAATTAAACAGACTACTATGACCCGACTAACTAACACTCTATAATATGATACCACTAACTAAATATGTGGGCACTATATCTGCTTTTAAATTTTCTCCACCGCCGGGGCCGTAGGCCCCGGCTTTCCAGCTATTATGATCAAACTAATTAAACACGCTATTGTGACCAGACTAACTAACACACTAAAATATGATACGACTAACTTATATGGGCACTATATCTGCTTTTAAATTTTCTCCACCGCCGGGGCCGTAGGCTTTGGCTTTCCGGCTACTATGGTCAAACTAATTAAACACGCTACTGTGACCCGACTAACTACCACACTATCATATGACACGACCAACTAAACATTTGGGAACTATATCTGCTTTTAAATTATCTCCACCTCTGGGGCCTACTGTGACCCGACTAACTAACACACTATGATATGATACGACCAACTAAATATGGGCGCACTTTATCTGCTTTTATTGCCACGACCAACTGGATATTGGGACCGTTCAGCTATGACCCGGCTAACTAAATATGTTCCCGACTATTACAGGCAGGACCAATTAACACACTAATCTTAGTGTGGGCATTACATCTACCTGTAAATTTTCTCCACGACCGGGGCCGTAGGTTCTGGCATATCCGGATACTATGATCCAACTAATTAAACAGACTACTGTGACCCGACTAACTAACACACTATAATATGATATAAACAACTAAATATGTGGGCAATGCATCTGCCTGTAAATTTTCTCCACGACCGGGACCGTAGGTCCCGGCCTTATCTGGTTACTATGATCCAACTAATTAAACATGCTACTGTGACCCGACTAACTAACACACTATAATATGATACCACTAACTGAATATCTAGGCACTATATCTGCTTTTAAACACGCTACTGTGACCCGACTAACTACCACACTATAATATGGCACGACCAACTAAACATGTGGGCACTATATCTGCTTTTAAATTTTCTCCACCTCCGGGGCCGTAGGCCCCGGCTTTCCGGCTACTATGGTCAAACTAATTAAACACGCTACTGTGACCCGACTAACTACCACACTATAATATGACACGACCAACTAACCATATGGGCACTATATCTGCTTTTAAATTTTCTCCACCGCCGGGCATATGCCCCGCTTTTCCGGCTACTCTAACCTGACTAACTAACACACTATAATATGACACGACCAACTAAATATTGGAACCGTTCTGCTATGACCACATACTAAAATTGCATGAGAAGATATTGATCGACCGACAAATAAATGAACAATAAACAAAACTTAAGTAAATCTTCATATTCGATTTGAAAAAAATCGACAAGAGGTTGATGATAGGTGTTGTAAAACACCTAATTTTATATCTATTGTTTATGCTTTCTTTGCGAGTTTCTTGTGAATTATGTATCTTATGTGTGCTTTTGAGTTTATTAGGTGCAATGGAGTCATTTGGAGCAAAAAGACCAATTGGAACACGTTCAAATACAAGAAGATGAAGACAATGGCGAAAGAACGGAGTCATTCTGAGTTCGTATGAAGAAATTATGAGCAAAACAAGAACTTGGAAGGCTAAAGGGGCAAAATGGTCATTTCCGAGGACAAGTGATATTGGCACCCCCACTGTACGTTAAGGGGCAGTCATTCTATTAAGGGGTGACCTGTTTTCAAAGGAACTGCTAAAGGCAGTTTGGTCTTCTACAAAGGGGAGTCAGGAATTCAAAATCTGTTGTCCAAAGAAGAACTGAAAGTTCAGGAAATCAAGTTTACGTTCTTCATGCATCAGTCATGGCTTGGCGTTAGTTAAAGGTTGTTGCCAACCATGGGCTCGTGAAAGTTTGTCAAGGAATGGACTGAGAAGATGATCAATGGAGTTGGGCTTTGGCAGAACAGAGACTATCGAGATGTGTTGAGCAGTGATGATAATCGATGTTGTTGATGAAAAGAAGTCGATGTAATGGAGTTTGATGGCAGCGATGGTGTTATAGGACACTGATGGCATTTGCAGATGCCATTGTTGATCGATTATTCCGACGGAAGATCAAAGTGATCGTGATGGAGCTTTGATCAAAAAGAACAGAAAAGGTGGAGTTTGTTGTGATGATCGGTGATTGATCGGGGTTGCTTTTGGAGGTCAATGGAGCTGTGAATGATGCCTTAGGATAGGTCTTATATCAGAAGGGACTGCTGGCATTAATGGCAGTGTTGGTGATCGAGTATCGGTGAAGAAGATGGTGGCAGCAATGGCTCGAGTTAGGTTAGCTGTGATGAGCTCGAAATAAAATGAAAAAGTTTGTTGCTGCTACCATTATCGAATACGAGATTGAAGACTAGGATGGAGGAGCTCATCTCGAGTTTTGAAACACAGCGATGGAACTGTTATCAAACTCGAGAATAACAGAGAAGATGAAGATGGTGAGAATCGAGCTCGAGTTGAAACAGATGGTGTTGATGACGGCGAGAGGATGTAGAGAAATATAGAGGGGCATGACAGTGACAATGATCATCGGTGAGAGATGCAGAGAAGGTGGAGTCTCAATGAACGCTGTTGTGCTTTCGATGAAGTGATGATGGTACTCGGTAATGGTGGTTGTTTGTTTATCAGAGATGATGAGATGCTGCGGTGACGATGAGCACTCGAGTTGGAATGGGTTGTTGTCGGTGACGAGATTGATCGTGATGATCCTGGCAGAGAAGAAGAACTTGAGTATTGGCAGCGAATGACGATGGAGTCTCACTGATTGAGAATGGGGTTGCTGCCGACGATTGAAGTTTATGGAGTTCGAGCTACAAAAAGAGAAGATGGCCAAGCTTGGCGTACTAAAGAGGAGATGGTTCGAGTCTCGCTGTTGCTGATGTTGTTTCCACGGTGGAATAGGTTTGAGCTCGAGAAGAAGCTAATGGAGATGGCAGTGATCATATTTCCGGTGGTGGAGTGTGATGATAATCTCTGGAGTCCGAATTTGGGTGTGCTGCCATTATCGGATGATAAAAAGAAGAACTCGAGCAGAGAAGTGAAGATGATGATCGATGTTGTTATAGAGATGGACGGAGATTGAGCTTTCTTTGTAGATAACGAAGACTGATGGTTATTGGTTGGTGGTTGTCCGATGTTCTCGAGATTTCATGGTTGGATATGGGACCGAGTTTGAGAGAAGTCGGGGAGTTGGTGATCGAGTTTGGTTGCTGTGAAAGACCAGCTGAGATAAACGGTGAAGATTCCCGAAGCAAGTACAATTACTTAATTTCTCCGATCCAAAACTCTCACTCACCGACTATGCATCCTTATCAAATAAGGAATTGTCGCACAAGTTTGGCTTTGTACACAAGCCTATATAAAGGCAGTAGCCGAGCAGAGAAAGAAGACAACTTTGGGGGGAGAGAAAAATACACAGAACTTTTGGATATCTCTTTTTCTATCTTTTGCCTCTACTTTGTTTTCTAGGGTTTAGAACCATGAAGTCTTTTCTCTTTCTTCTTGTTATGAACTCCATGAATATGAGCTAGAGTTTTCTTTTGGTTATGGATTAGTTGGATTTCCAAACATGAGTTTTTATTCAATAAATTAGTTTTCTCTCATATTATCGTTTATGATTCACCATTAATATTGTCATATGATTGAATGTTTGTTTTGTCAAGTTGCAAATTGGTAGAACTCACATGCATGTCTTTTGCTAGATTAGGGTTATTATACGCAAAAGTGATAATTCCTGATTGCAAGTAGCATAAATATGATTATAGTTTGTAGTGATATATTCTTATGATCATATGTGAACCATAACCTTTGTTAAATCGGATTAGTGCTTTTACACGTTCGATTGCTTTGATTGGCCTGATTTCATAGAACCTAATGCATCTAGGGAATTAAACTTGATTAGTGCTTTTACACGTTAGGTTGTTCTTTTAGATAGAATTCATATTCGGATCTTTTAATGTGTTTGTTGATGACAAGAGGAGATTAGCGGGATATTCTTGCGATCAAGGTATTCTAGGGCCTTTGATAAAAGTTGAGATTAAAATATCAATTCTAGTTATTGTGTTGAAAACATGTTTGTGATTGAAGATGAAATCCATGACCAATACTTTCTCATCCTTGATTTGCGTGCTTTGTTTACTTTTTATTCTTTTGCTTTTATTTTATTTTCGTTTATAAAAATCAGAAAACCCCAGGTGTTATTATAAGAAATCGAAACATATTGACAACCTAGTCCTCTCTGTGGGAACGATCCTTTCTTGCCCTTGCTTCATTATATATTTTGAGTAGTAAGAAAGTGTAAATTATATTTGTGTCGGCTGACAACCGGTCAGTTGAGCGCTGGCCGCAGGCCGGCGTGATACCTAGTCAAAACATAAATTCTTAGATGCATCAAATAATGGGTACTTAATAGAACAAAAATATAATCTATGATTATGTTATCATAGACTGATTCCTTAACAAAGATAAGAAGGGGATAAAATGCCATCACATAGATCGAAAGAGAAAGAATGATCATGGCCAAAGCACGGGGAGAGAGGAAAAAAAGAGAGGAAGAAGGTGGTGGAGGCGTGTAGCATATGGAGAAGAAACAAGACTAATAAATTAGGTTTACGTTTAGGGGATTATGCAAGTATAATCCACGCCTAAAGATGGGATGTAGCACGTGCGGGTGATCTTGTTAATATAACTCCAAGTAGCTCTTGCATGGTCACAATCTTTTTTTTTTTTTTTGGAAAAGAGGCAATCCTCGTACATTAACATTGATGATAAAACGATTAAAAATCGGGTGAGTTACATAACGAATTACATTATAGACTTGGATCTTCTCAACAAGCTCAATAGGTTCAAACAGACAATATTCAACAACCAGATGGCATACAAATTCAGACAACCAAACAATGTAGATACCAATCATACTCCGAAGAAAGTCTCTATCCATTCTAACCCGATTCCTACGTAACGTGATATGGTTAACTGGCCTGGTTTGAATTAAGATGAACTCATTCAAACCTTCTAACAATTCTACACATAGTAAAGGTGTCAGGATCAACAGATCCAACCAATTCTCAAGGTTTTTTTCATGATTATAGTAATACAAATGACAATGGTATAAAAGGATCCATAGATCCCACCAATAGTCAAGGTTTTCATCAAACGTAGGGTGAAACAAGTAACAAAGAAAACCAAAATCGGTTCTCCTGGGGCGAAATCGGGCTAAATCGGTCTGAAACTTCAACTGACTGTGTCTTTGGTAACCATTTCTTGCTGGTGTCATTGTTGTTGCTAGTATCTTGGGTGTCTTCATTGTTGCTGGTGTCTTTGAGGATACTCTTACTGCTGATGTTGGAGGACCATGAGTATTGTTCTTGACTAACTTCATAAAAAATAAAATCCAATTGAAAATCCAAAGGTGAAAACCCACTAAAGAAAATTAAAGATGAAACTGGTAGTTAACTAGACCAGAACAAAGAAAAAATTACAACTAATTAAGATTTTGATTTAAGATCTGATATAAAATCAAATAGAGGCAAACCCTAATTTTAATTTAAGATCCTAAAACAGAGAAAAGAAAATTAAACAACTAGCTAGTAATTTGATGTAAGAATTGATCTGAAAAACAAACAGAATCAAACCCTTAATCTTAAATCTAAGATCCTAATACAGAAGATTCGATCTACAAATCAAAAAGAAAAGAAAAAAAAGAACCCTGGCTAAATCTAAGATCAGAAAGAGCGTAAATAGAAAAGCAAGAAAATATTGTAAGATTTTTGAGGAAAGTACCTGCTCAGACCTACCAAAAGGAAGCAGATCTGAGCTGGTAAGGATCAGCCGATGGGAAAGTTTTATCTGATATTAAAGTTTTTGGAGAGAGGTTTTCTCTGCTTGCATGGTCACAATCAATCAAAAGATAATATAGAGATTTTTCATGCTACGCACAGATATTACATTAACATATCTTTTTTCAAATCTACAATCCTCATTTTAGTAGACTTAGTTCTTTCGCAAAGAAAAACGATCCATTTTGAGTTGGGAACATTAATTAAATACCCCTCCTTTTCAAGGTCTTCACAAATACCCTTAAGAACTTCACAAATATCCCTAAGGGTTTATTTTAAGTGGATAATGAAAATGAACTAGTACTTTTTTGGATAATGAAAATGAACTAGTATGTTTTTGACGCGTGAAAACGTCAACCCAACCTCCTACGGAGGTTGAATTGACTTAATATAATCTTAGATGTGCCAAAAACTATACCATAAAAACTTAAAATATACCTTTTAGGGGTTATGAAGTTCTTAGGGGTATTTGTGAAGACTCATGAAAATGAGGGGTATTTATTTAATTCCCACTTTTGAGTTAACATTCGCTTTGAGACCCTAAATTTTTCAAGTAATCCCAAAATTTGTATTGTTGCCAAAATCTAGCGGGACCCAAAATTTCCTTCAAAACTCTCATTAGTCATGACCCAAATTATACACCGACCCTAAATTATCCATTATTACCCAGATACGTAACATCTTGAAGTATCTTTAGTGACCCGAAATTTACTAAATTTGCAAAATATCCCAAGGACTTTATATCAGCTTCTAGACCTGAAAATAGCCTGGTGCCTAAAATTGACCTTACAATCCAGAATTTGCCTCGTGGACCATAACTTATGTCCCATCACCAAATCTGCATTTTTAATCTTAATTTTATCAGATCATTTAAAATATTTCATTATGAACCAAAATTTGTAAGGAGATTAAATTTACATACGACACTAAACCCATTGTTTAGGACCCAATGTTAGTTTGTTTGTTTTTTTTCGAAAAAGAGGCACGCCTCAAATATATTGATAATAGTTTGCCGATTCAGAGTCGGTAACGGTTACATGACTGGTTACATGACTAACTCGGTATTTTTCTACCATTACAAAGGATTCTACCAATACACAAACATATTCATAAGAATCATAACTCTTAGCAACAAAATTACATAACCAAGTCTGAGAAAGAGATCCTACCATTCCTAACCGATTCCAAAGTAACATGACTAGTTTAAATGGTTTTGGTTGGATCAAAAGTAACAAATCCAAACCATATAACAAAACTACACACAGTAGAGGTGTTAGGATCAAAAGATCCAACCATTTCTCAAGGGTTTTTTTTAAATCATAAAGGAACATGTGACATAGGCTTAATAGGATCCATAGATCCAACCATTTGTCGATGATTTTTTTATAGCAACAGTAACACAGGTAACCGGTATAACTTATCTCGGTTTTCATAGAACTGAATCGGTTGGGATCGGTTTGGGGCTTTCTCTGCATCGGTCTTCTAAAACTTTTTGTTGTTGTTGGAGTCCTTTGTGTCTTTGATGTGGCTTGTATCTGCGTCTTTGGTAAACTGGTAGTCTTTTGTGTCATGCTGCTGCTGAAGGAGGTTGAGCGTTTGTTGAAAATATTGAATTTTCTCTATGGTGTGACAAACTAGTTCTACTGGATTGAAAACCCAATAAGAGCTTGAACAAGAAATTGAAGAAAGATTTAAACCTAAACAGGAAAATACAATATGAACAACAAAAACCCTTTGCAATATTTAAGACTCAACAGAAAAATAGAGCTTCCCAAACAACCAAACCCAAGACAAAAGCAGGAAAAGAAACTTGAAATAAAAACTTAGATCGGCTAAATAAGATGAAGACAAAGGAAGTCTGATAAAAATCAGAAACCGAAGTCACAATCACTAAAGGGTTAACTAACACAACTAAGAAACTTAGATTAAAACGAAAAAAGATTTGAATCTAAATCAAATCAGATTTGAATCCAACTCAAATCAGATACGAACCCTAAATCCATCGAAAAAACTATTAAAAGTTATCATAAAGTGTAAATAAGGCAGGGAAAGAGGATGGGTTGAGATTTTTTCTGCTCAAATCCGCTCCAATGGAGCAGATCTGAGAGAAAAAAACTTAAAACGGCTGAGTTTGGGTGAGTTTTATGGGGAGACGATGTTTTTTTAGGAGAGAGACGATTTTTTAGGAGAGACGATGTATAAGCTTTTGCCACTGGGACGATGTATAAACTTAAGAGAAACGATGTATAAACTTTTGGACCCAATGTTAGTTAGGTGGTCCAAAAGTTGTCTCATGGCCTATGATTTCCTTGGGATGTAACATTTGCCACGGGGATCAAAATCTAAATCATGACTCAAAATATGATTATTATTATTTTTGATAGAAAATGTTAATATATTAAATTAAGCAATGTAATACAGAAGATCTACAATTTCATTTTCATCAAAAATATTAGAAGTAATACTCTCTTTTCGCACTCGTCGACACAAGTGTGTTGACATATGATGAAGTCTTTTGATCCTTGCTTCTTTTGCAACTGAGTCCGCTGCAGCATTGTAATCTCTGTTTATAAATTTTACCTGAGCATGAGGAAGTTTATCCAACAAAGAAATTTCTTCTTTAATAGTATTCTCTGCAACCCATGAAGCATTTGTATCTTTTTTGGTGATAGAATCCAGTAGGAGTTTACAGTCTGTGACTATACAGACGCTAGAAAGAATATTATTCTCCAACCACTTTAAAGCATTTAACAGAGCTTTTGCTTCTGCATGTAACGCTGAGGAATCCCAATTAGAGCTAGCTGAAATATGTAGGAAAACTTCTTGGTCTACCGAGTATAGAATGAAGGCATATCCCATGGATAGATTTTCTTTTTTATAGGACGCATCAATGAAAATTATCCAATCCGACCTGATGTTGTTCCACCCGTGATTGGGAATCTTCGTTTTTTGGATGCCTTGAGATTTGGTCCCTTTCTTGATAACTGAAGACTGGATGAATATTTTTATCTGCTTAATTAAAGAGGAGGGATCCGGAACGGTTTTTCTGAAAAATACCTCGCATCTATATTTCCATATGAACCAAAGAATGATTGCAATTTGTTCACTAAATTGCGAGAAGTTTCGATCAGCGATCCATAATTCAACCCACTT
Organism: Papaver armeniacum; assembly: GCA_023531295.1. NCBI lineage: Eukaryota > Viridiplantae > Streptophyta > Magnoliopsida > Ranunculales > Papaveraceae > Papaver > Papaver armeniacum. Next base: position 23,750 of record JAJJWW010003882.1, read on the forward strand.
GCTAATCACATATGTGTTAATTCGCGAGTTGACCGCGTCCAAGGAGCAACCAAACCAAACTACTATGGAAAAAGGGCATGTTCTAAAAAGATGATTTTCCGTTTCCATAGCTTGGTTATTGCACATTTGACACTCTGGGGAAACCTCTGGGTTATGAGCCGCTAGTCTACTCGAGGTCGGTAAAGCTTTCTGAATTAATTTCCAAATAAACAACCTGATCCGAGGTAGAATCTGCATCTTCCACGGTTTTTTCCATGGGAAAACAGTATCATTCTCATTACCAGAACTACGATTAATGAGAAAGTTATAAATATTTTTTGTCGAGAAATCTCCTTATTGGTGGTGAGCCCATCTTATCATGTCTCTATCTTCTTTATTTGGGGTAATAGCTAGAATTTTTCTTTTATTTCTGAAGAGAACAAACCATCTAGCTTTTCCGTGTCCCAATATCCTTCATTATTTATTATCTCTTGAACTTTTTGCGGCAAATTATCATCTCTGTCCCTCGGTTTATTTATTCTGTCCGTGTTGGGAATCCAGTTGTCCTCCCAAATATTCGTATTAGCTCCATTTTTCACTTGCCAAATATAATTGCCTTTAATGGTATTTAGACCTTTCTGAATGCTTGTCCAAATCCATGATAGTTCATAGTTTCTTGTAGGATCGAAAGGATTGGAATTATAGAAGTATTTCGCTTCTAGATGTTTAACCCATAGCTGATCTTTGTCCATCATTAATTTGCTAGCAAGTTTTGTTAAAAGGGCTATATTGAAATTATTAGGATTTTTTATTCCCAATCCCCCTGGTGTTTTTGGCTTGCACATGACTTTCCACGCCTTTATATAACCACCTTTACCTTTTGACCCATCTTTCTTCCACCAAAAATCTCTCTGGATTTTATCTAATTTATCCAAAGTTTCCTTAGGAACAGCTAGCATCTGCATCTGATATGTCGGGTACGCTTTAAGAATGGATTGAATTAAGACTGTTCTGCCCGCTTGAGATAGCAACTTTGCTTTCCAACCTTGTAAGGTATTATAATATTTTTGAAGTAGCGGTTCGAAGTTCTCCTTCATGTTTTTATCAAAGAAGAGAGAAGTTCCTAAATACCTATCTTTTTTAGTCATCAGCTGGACTTTAAGGATTTTTGTATTATTTTCCCATGTTTGGGATGAATTTTGGGGCTAAAATAGATTCCTGATTTTTGAAGATTAACCATTTAGCATGTAATTCTACCAAATTTAGATAAAATATCCAATAAATTTTTCGCTTCTCCCAGGTCCGCTTTGGTGAAGAGAAAACAATCATCGGCGAAGAAGAGATGGGATATGGTAGGGGCGTATTTATTTATTTGAAGCCCCGAGATTTTATTTTCTCTTGTTGATTTTTCAAGGAGTCTTGAGAGAATCTCCATGCAAATTAAGAAAAGATAAGGGGATAAGGGATCACCTTGTCTTAGGCCCCTTGAATTGGAAAAGGTAGGGTCTGGGGATCCGTTTAGAAGGATAGCAAAGGAGGTAGTAGAGATGCATTGAAAGATGAGATTAACCCAGTTATCACTGAAGCCAAATGAGGATAAAGCTTTCCTAATAAAAGGCCACTCAACTCTATCAAAAGCTTTGGAGAGATCGATCTTAAGAGCAAAAAACCCCTTCTTTTTTTCGGAAGTTTTCATTGAATGAATCAATTCATCGGCTATGATAATGTTGTCTGTAATTTGTCTCCCTGGAAGAAAAGCCGATTGATTGGGTGAAATTATCCTATTCAATAGGGGTTTTAATCTATTGGCTAAAATCTTGGAAATAAGTTTATATATTGTGTTGCTGAGACTGATCATCTGAAATCCGCTGGGGTTTGAGGTGTTGATATTTTTTGGATTAGAGTAATAAAAGAATGGTTGAATTCTTGTGTTATAATCCCTGTTCTAAAAAAATCTTGTATGGTGTTTGTAATATCTGACCCCAAAATTTCCAAATTGGCTTTAAAAAACCCCGGTTGAAATTCGTCTGGGCCAGGAGCTCCCAAGGGTTCATTTTAGAAAGAGTGGACCAAATTTCTTCTTTGGATGGAATATGGGTTAGAGAAAAAAATTCCGAATCTGAGATACAAGGTTGGATTATTTCTGAGAGGTCGACATTGTAGTTAGTCGTTTGATAAGTTCCAATTTAGGTGAAATGATTGATCAATAGAGCATTGATTTGGTCTGGGTCGGAGATCCAAAGACCAGAAGGTTCTCTAAGAGAGAGAATGGCATTGATCCTTTTTCTATTAGAGGCAGAAGCGTGGAAATATTCGGTGTTTTGATCATATTCTTTAAAGAACTTATCCCTAGATAGTTGATGGTAATAGTCAATTTTTAATCTTATACCATTTCCCCAGTTCTGCTTGGAGGTTCTTGAGAGTATCAATTTTTGAAGAGAAGTTCCCGGATTTGTGAATGTTTTCTATTTTGTTATTAAGAGTTTTAATATTTTTATGAATATTGCCGAAAACATCGGAGTTCCATTGAGCTAGGTCTGAGGAGAGAGATTTTAGGTTAGAGGCGAAGCTTCTGGCAGGGGAGTTTGAGGAATGGAGGTTCCAAGATGTTGCCACTACTGTTGATAACGTAGGGTGCGAAAGCCAGGATCGGATGCATCTAAATGGTTTACTAAGTCTTTTTGTTTCCGGGTTGGAGTCAAAAAGTATAGGAGTATGGTCAGAACCAACTCTTGTTAGGTGACTAACCTTAGTGTTATGGAAGATCTGAATCCACTGGTATGATATTAAAGCTCTGTCAATCCTCTCGCAAATATTAGCATCTCCGCTTCTGTTGTTTGACCATGTGAATGGAGCGCATTTGTAGCCCGCTTCTTGTAGTCCCAGAGAGTCTATTATTTGGGTTACGAACGTTTTGTTGCTTGAGCTTGTATTATTGCCACCTTGTTTTTCTCCCGGATCTAGGATTATATTCAGATCACCAATTAGTACCCATGGATTTTGAACTTGTTTCGATAAGTCCAAAATAAGTGACCATTGTGCAATTTTTTCATCTGCTTCAACTGCACCATAGACACACGTAATTTCTATTTCCTTGTCCCCAATTGACGTTTCAAAATCATTATTGTGCCAGGCTATTGCTAGACCCTTTGCGATACCCACCGACGGGACTATAAATAAATCATGAAAATCAGATTTTTTTAAACAGAAAGTCCATTTTGTCGAATGAGGCTTTTGTCTCGGATAAAAAGATAATATCTGGCTTGTAAAAATGACAAAGATGATTAAGATGATCTCTAGTGATGGGCGTCCCAATTCCTTGGACGTTCTAAGAAAGCAGTTTCATGATGAAAGCAAAGAGAGGAAAAAACGGGACGACATTGGAGAGGCCGTAAAAGTAGGGTAAAAAGACCACAATAATATCCAGCTTGTACAAAATAAAATAGTATAAGAACACAATATGAACTTGAGAATTTACAGATTTTTTGGAAAAGAGATTATGCTGAGGACCAAAACAATAATCTTTAGTAAGGAGATGGGGACTATCCAAAGAACAATTTTTAGACAAGGATTGAGCTTTGCACAGACAAAGTTTCTAGCACAGAGTATACTGGACTAAACAAAAAGGGTTACAAATTTTAAAAATGATAAGCAAACACTTTTACGGCAGGTTTCGACAATAAGCAAACACTAAATTCACAAGAAAGACTAAAAAGAGCGAAATCAGATCAAAATGAGAGGTCTCACAGTCTCTGACAGCCTCATTATACAACAAGTTCTACAAATAATTTAGGGGAAATAGAATTACTCAGGAGGATAGAGCTGCCAAAAGTGTTCTCTTTATTATTCTCAATATCAGCTTTTGCTTGGATGGTCTTCCCATCTATGATTTATTATAATTCCTGAAAGGTTACCTGAGAAATTGAATGTCTGAGAAAAATCGCTCAAGTGTTGCAAGCTAATCCACTTAGACCATAGAAAACAGGGAAGTTATGCAAATCACAATTCACCCCCAAATTAGACCCCCCAAAAGATATTAGACCACACAGATGTCGGCTACAAATCTGAAATTGATAAGAATTCTAAAACTGATAAGGTCTGAGACAGAATTTGATACTTAACTACTACAAAGGAATCTATAATTTCTCTGGAAAGTAAGCTGAATTAGGAATTCTGAAAGGAAAGAAAATAAATTTAACTACCGATGGGAATCAGATTTTAAGAGAAAAAAACATCAATAGAACACCCATTTTTAATTCACAAACTCTCTAAAATCGAAGAATAACCCTATGCATCTCCAGCAAATGTTGAAATCATATAGCAAAAAAACCACCTGCTAATTAAACAAACAAGTAAAAACTCCTTGAACATTTTATGAAGAACATAACTTTTTTTAAAAACATCACCATGCCCAGTTGAAAAACAAAGTGATACAAGAAGCACAGCTGAGAAGCTACTTGGTGGGATAATTTTTGCAAATTTTTAAGAAACAAGGTAAACGTCAAGGAGGTTTGAAGGATCACTTAGAATCATCACCAGGACAAACAAAAAGCAAGGTGATACCAAAAGACACAGGTAAGAAGCTACAGAGGGAGAAATAACTTTTGGGGTTTTAAAATTAAGATGGATTCAATATAGTATCAAGAGATACACAACACCATAAGAAAAAGAAGCAATATTATCAGAGTTAAATTAAAGAAAAGGTTTGGATGTTCTACTGAAGAAGAAAAAAACCCACAAGGAAATTCTATTGAAATTGAACACAAGGTACAAATATTACCATCAACTGAGAATAGAAAATTCGATTCAAGACAAGGGTTATGAAGAAATTATCAAAATAATTTCTACGAAGACAGAATTAGAATCACAATAATACCACTAGAAAGAATCAAAATGAAAAAACAGAAAGGATTTACAATCAATCAGATTCGTAAGGGGGTGAATTGAATTAGCATAAATTCTTACTCTAATTATAAATATAAATATAAACCTGATTCCATGGATTTGATTCCTTGTCTTCATCAGCCAAGCTTTGAGGTGGGCTAAGCCCAATCCTTTCTTCCTCCTCCATTATCATATCCCCAATTGATGTAGTAGATCTAAGAACTTGTGTATAAATCCTCCATCAGAGGCTGTGGGTAGGTATTTAGTTGCTCATGGTGGAGAAAAATCAATGGAAAGAAACAAAAAAATTAGTGCAAAGAAACTGTTATTGTAGGGGAAGAGAAAAGGGATCGATTCAATGTTTTTTAGAGGAGATTCACTGACATGCAGCAAATCAAACTTGATGAAATTTGTGAATCGTTGAGAAAAATGGGTCGGCTCAATATCGCCCGATTCGCGGAGCCTCTGAATTCCTCTACTCACTCACTACCTTTGTTCAACTCAAAATATGATTGAAACCCTACTCATACGATAATAACTCAAAATTTATCATTTAAATAGAAAGAAACATCGCTAACGCGACCCGAGGTCTACCCCTTACTCAAATTTTACTTCATTATGCAGAGTGACACATGATCCATAATTTGTGTTGTGACCTAGATGTTGAGATTTAACTTTAAAAATGTCATTATCTTTCTGTTTGTAGGTGAAAATGGTTTCTGCTGATTTCGGCAATTGCGGGTGTGCAGGTGAGAAATAATTTAAACCCTAAATAATGTACTGCAAGGGAGTACTTTAGATTCAAGAGATCAATTTGTACAAGTCCGGCCTAAACCAAGAAATGGCCGTTCCAGACTTGCTTCGGTCACAAAGTGGAGGAGAATGGGTTGGTTTTGGGGAGGGAAGCAAGGAAAGTGGTGAGACCAGAATAGTTGATTCTGGAAGAGTAGTTGGGTTACTACGACTTGTTATCAGAAAAGTGAGAGAGCTCCCAAGGTGAGCTAGCAAGTAAGTATTTCTGAGTGTTGTATCTCCCGTATGAACTTGTTGTTCAATGGAAATAGGTAAGACCTATTTATACAAGTCGGAGTAAAAACGTACCCTGGTCTCATTAAGAAGTGGGGAAGTAAATGGGAGGAGGTGGTAACCGTATGCATGGAATTGATGTTCCATAAAGTGGTTAACGCATGAAACTGGTTTTCATGAAACTGCTAACGTTATGGAATTGATGTCCCATAAAGTTGTTAACGCATGTGCTTTATGTCCCATGAACGTTTCACACATAACTTCCCGTATTTACTAACCGCCTCACCCTTATGACACTTCCTTATGACGGGCGTAGTGTACGTCGCACGCTGTAAACCGCCAAACTAATACCCAAAGAGGATCCCCCAGTTTGTGTTGATGTCTCGAATGTTTTGGAAAACATGTAGCACGTTGTTGTGGCTTAGCAAGTCAAGCTCGGAAACTTGCCAGCCTGGTGACCTTCGACGGTCGAGATTTTGCATCTTGAGAGGAGGGGAAACCGTTGATCGTTGCACGCCTTCGTTTTGGTAGCCGCGTAGTGAGGGCCAACGTGGTGGCGCGGCTAGGTTGGCATGCCGTTGGCATGGAAAGGTTTGGCGTGGCCGAACTTAGGTTTTCGGGCCAAAGGTTACCATGTGTCGTCTGGTAACCTTGGATGGCTAGGATTTGCTCACGGGATTGAAGGGCAACCGTTGATTGTTGCACGCCTTCGTTTTGGTAGCCGCGTAGTGAGGGCCATCGTGGTGGAGCGGCTAGGTTGGCATGTCGTTGGCATGGCAAGGTTTGGCGTGGCCAAACTTAGGTTTTCGGGCCAAAGGTTACCATGTGTCGTCTGGTAACCTTGGATGGCTAGGATTTGCTCCTGGGTTTGAAGGGCAATCGTTGATTGTTGCACGCCTTCGTCTTGGTGGCCGCGTAGGGAACGCCAACAGGGTGGCGCGGCTAGGGTGTGGTTAGGCTTGGCATGTGGGGCCAAGGGTTCGCCTTGGGTGTGGCTAGCTTTGGCTAGGTGCGATTTTGGCTTGGCATGTGGGGCCAATGGTTTTCCGTGGGCGTATGGCGTGGCTAGGGCCAAGGCAAGGGCGTTTGGCTTAGCATGATGTGACTAACATGGCTAGGGCCAAGGCAAAGTACGTTTGGCATGGCTCGGCTTAGCTTGGCGGTTTGGTTTGGCTTGGCATGTAGGGCCAAGGGTTTGTCATGGGCGTATGGCGTGGCTAGGGCCAAGGCAATGGCGTTTGGCTTGGCATGATGTAACTAGCATGGCTAGGGCCAAGGCAAAGTGCGTTTGGCATGGCGCGGCTAGCTTAGCTAGGTTTGGTTTGGCTTGGCATGTGGGGCCAAGAGTTCGCCATGGCGTGGCTAGCTTTGGCTAGGTGCGGTTTTGGCTTGGCATGTGGGGCCAAGGGTTTGTCATAGGTGCATGGCGTGACTAGCTTGGGCTAGGTGCGGTTTTGACTTGGCATGTGGGGCCAAGGGTTTGCCATAGGCGCATGGCGTGGCTAGGGCCAAGGCAAGGGCGTTTGGCTTGGCATGATGTGACTAGCATGGCTAGGGCCAAGGCAAAGTGCGTTTGGCATGGCGCGGCTAGCTTGGCTAGGTTTGGTTTGGTTTGGCATGTGGGGCCAAGGGTTCGCCTTGGGCGTGGCTAGCTTTGGCTAGGTGCGGTTTTGGCTTGGCATGTGGGGCCAAGGGTTTGCCATAGGCGCATGGCATAACTAGCTTGGGCTAGGTGCGGTTTTGGCTTGGCATGTGGGGCCAAGGGTTTGCCATAGGCGCATGGCGTGGCTAGCTTGGGCTAGGTGCGGTTTTGGCTTGGCATGTGGGGCCAAGGGTTTGCCATAAGCGCATGGCGTGACTAGCTTGGGCTAGGTGCGGTTTTGGCTTGGCATGTGGGGCCAAGGGTTTGCCATAGGCGCATGGCGTGACTAGCTTGGGCTAGGTGTGTGACCAAGCTAGGGTTTTGGGGCAAAGGTCGTTTGGTAACCTTAGACGGTCAGGATTTGCTCCTGGGATTGAAGGGCAACCGTTGATTGTTGCACGCCTTCGTTTTGATAGCCGCGTAGTGAAGGCCAGTATGGTGACACGGTATGGGGCCATGGCGAGGTGCGTTTGGCATGGCGCAGTAGGTGTGGCTGGCATGATTTGCCATTGGCACGGAGGTGCGGCTAGCATGGCTGGCATGCTTTGGCGCGGTCGGTGTGGTGGCATGATTTTCCATTGGCACAGAGGTGCGGCTAGCATGGTTGGCATGCTTTGGCGCGGTCGGTGTGGCTGGCATGATTTTCCATTGGCACAGAGGTGCGGCTAGCATGGTTGGCATGCTTTGGCGCGGTCGGTGTGGCTGGCATGATTTTTCATTAGCACAGAGGTGCGGCTAGCATGGTTGGCATGCTTTGGCGCGGTCGGTATGGCTAGCATGATTTTCCATTGGCACAGAGGTGCGGCTAGCATGGTTGGCATGCTTTGGCGCGGTCGGTGTGGCTGGCATGATTTTCTATTGGCACAGAGGTGCGGCTAGCATGGTTGGCATGCTTTGGCGCGGTCGGTGTGGCTGGCATGATTTGCCATTGGCACGAGAGGTGCGGCTAGCATGGTTGGCATGCTTTAGGCATGATTTGCCATTGGCACACGTGGGAATTAGGGTTTGGCTTGTCGTAACCCTAATTTGAAAAAGATACCCCGGTAATTATTTAGGGACACATTAAAGGTTTCAGTAAATGTGCCTAGTAAATGCTTGTTACTTTAAATATTGTGACATCACTGCCTGCTAGGGTTTAGTGTTTTACGATTTTAACCCTAAGCTAAAAACCACCATCAACATTAAGTCCCATGCTTAGCTCGGAACAGGTGCCTTGTTGCGAGGTAAGCATATGATGGTGACAGACAAGGACGGAATCGAGGTGTAAATCATTGCAAAGATGGTCAGGAGAATCCGACTAACCTTTTTGAGTGGTAAAGAGAGTTTTGGCTTCCCGTGTTGGCGGCCCTACGTAAGTTGTCTTTGGGAATGCAGACCATGGAGTGGTGAGATGAAAGTTACCGGCTTGGTCTGGTCGTACATCTCCAAGGCAAAGGGGGCGCGGTCTTGGAAGGCGACGCAAGTGGACGGCTTGGATCGAGGGGCCAAGAGGTGGCGTGGTCTTGGTAAGGCAAACGCGCGTGGATGATAGGGTCGCGACAGTGGAGCAGGCGGCTTGGCATAGTGTGGTCTTGGCAAGACGAGACGTACACGGACGGCTAGGCGTGGTGGGGCCGCGGTAATGGAGCGAATGGCTTGGCCTGGCGTGACTATGACAAGGCGCGGTTTGGTGGGGTGAGACGTGCACAGATGGCCAGTAGCGGTGGGGATGAGACATGGCACGGATTGCTTGGTGATCTTTCTTCAAGGGCTTGGTTGCCTCTTTATTTGACTCGACCAGGAAGTTTTTCTTCTCTTCAACCCAAAATGTTATGCCCACGAAAAGAGGAAAAGCGTTACTCTTTCTGCTTTGGTTATGTTGCCGGTTTTGCTTCCGAAGCTTAGCGTTGGTGGTGGGAAAGGAAAACACGATCTAGTGTGCCTCGAGCACGTTCTTCCACGCTTTCTCACCAACCATAATTATTTCTCACAGCCAGGCATGAGGTTTAATTAGGATCGGATATCATGCCTTAACTCACGGCCGGTATAAAAGCTTTCCCTTTTGAGGTTGAGTCATCTTGTTGTACATAAAAGATTATCTTGAACTCTACATTCGCGTAGTTCGTCTTCGTCCATCCTCTTTACAGGTATCGCCTCGCGTTTCCTTCTTATTTTTATTTTATCCTCTTTCTTATGTGTGTATAGATAGGATGGACCATTTTCCTTGTTCTTTGTAGTGTATGATGGGACCCTCCAGGGATAGCCATGTCTTTAATTCTTCGGAGAAGGACTTCAGAATTGGCGGAAATCGCTCCTCTTCTCATGAGGAGGCATTAGCTAGAATCGAATCTCTGTTCCATGAAGCTGGTGACATCATCAAGGACCTCCCTTCCATCTATCTCCATGAAGTGCAGGCGCGTGTTCGGACTTTCTTGGGTTCGGTGAACATGGAGGAGGGACGAGAAAATGAGGAAGAACCTTGGCGTGTTGAGAAGTTCCAGTGCGGCAAAACCTTTCCTCGATCCAGTTATAGGGCGGATCAAACTGCTTCTAGGTCGGAGCAACGGAAAATCGAGCATGTGAAGCTTTTGGAGGCAAGCGCCATGGTTCTTGATTTTGATGCGGATGAATCAAAAAATCTTCTTCGAAGGGTCAATGAGAAAACCTCCGAGTGAGCGTCGACGGGACCGAAGTAGCCTTTGGAGTTGACACCAGAGGTGTCGTTGGCGATATTGGAGGGTCATGGTGGCGTATCTTTGAACCGGTCGTTCGAAGCGGACACTTTATTCTTTTGTTGTGGTTGCTTCGGGATGGGATATTGAGGTTGCTGCTGCTAACACCGTTGAATGGAATCTTTGTTGCCTGAGAGATTGTTGGGGGAAGTGCTTGAAGATAGCCTTGACCAATGGGACTCGTGCTCCATCCTTCGAGGGCTAGTTCCTCCCTTTTGTTATTCCTGTTAGTTGCTTAGTTCCCCTGATGCTTTTCGTAAACTCATCTTTACCTTCTTCTTCATCAGTCAACATTTCGCTTTATATATTATTATTTTTTTTTGAATGATTGAATGAGGTATTTCTGGTTGTGGTATGATGGCTTTGCAGTGGTTTTCTGGGTTAGTTTGATGTATTTCTCTGCTATCTGGAGAACTCGTTTGGAAAGAGATGTATTTATACTCTCTTTTTTTTTGACGAAAAATGAAATTCCAGGGAAGAATACAAACGGTGTATTCATCTTGGGGAAATACAACTACTAAGAGGAATTGTTAAAGGAAATACTAAAGGGAGAGTGGCTGGAAAAGTACATCATTTTAGGGATTGGAGGCCTTGAGCCATCGCGAGTGAACTATCACGCCTTCAGGTGTGTCTGTGTTGATGAGCTTGCAATATCCTCCTAAAAGGATGTCCGCCACCAGATACGGCTCGTCTTCTCTTCCATTGGGCGAATCAATTTGAATAGCCATTTTTACCGTCATCTTCCCAACTTGAAACGAGTTTACCTTAACCACTATATCTCCGATTGAAAACGGGTTCAGGCGTCGTGCAACCGTTTGAGTCTTGGCTCCATTGGTTTCGATGGAAGTTTCCAAGCTTTTTGCAAAGTGTTCAAATGGCCCAGCACCCCATTCACATTTCTTGACAGCGTCCGTGCCAATGTCGCGCCGAGTCCCCATGACGGAATAGGGAAGGAATGGTGGTTGTAGAGAAGGTCGTTCGGCCAGACTTACTTGCGTTTGAAATCCATGAGCTAGCGCCAACATGTCTTCTCCAGATGTCTGGGTTCCATTGATAACTCGTCGATGCGATAACCAGTGGGATGATTTGTTGGAAATTCTTTCGGGCGTGGACGTCGGTAGAGGGTGCACATCTAATTTCGCTTTGTTGTCGAGTACCCATAAGTGCCCCAATATCATGTCGTGACCCAGTTCTTTGACAATGTGGAATTTGCTATGCGTTATAGCGTCTCCCATCTTGATCTCGAGGTTGATGTAGCCATGCGCGTTCAAAGCTCCTCCTTTCGGGTTCTTAATCACAGACGGGGAATGGGTAGCGTCTTGTTTTGTAAATCCCGTAACCTTTAGTGTCTTGAAAGTAATGATGTTGAGGTCAGAGGCCGCGTCGATGAGCGTGTTGTCAAATTCGATACCTCTTAAACGGGACGTGGTCAGCAGTCCCCAGTTCTCCCCTTTGATTCCGCCCGTTTGGAAAGCTTGAGCCCCTGGTGTGGTTTCCGGGGAGAGAAAAAGTCGTTTGCCGGATACAACGCGATTGAGAGCTGCGAAAATATCTTGGCGCTGCACCTTGGAAAGATAAAGAATTTCGCATACATGCTGCATCATGGATTGTACAGTCTTGTGCACGGAGTCCCCAGAGAACCCACAGTTTCTTATTGGGAGTGGGTCTCGATGTACTCCCTCGTCTCCCAGTTGGAGCTCTCCCGCTTCTATCTTTTCTTTGAAAATATGCTTTAGTCTGTTGCAATCATTGGTCGGGTGGTGAACGAATCGTGGTAATGGAAGTACTTGGGGTTCGCCATCTCAGCCTCAGTTGGTGGACGCTGGGAGGTGGCAGTCTGATAACATCATCTTGAATCCATGCTTCTAGGAGGTCAATCACCTCCTCGATGGGAAACGGGAAATCGAAGGTATTCCCTTCGGTTTCATGATGATGCATGGGAGCTTTAGTGGCGGTCTTCCGTGGCGGGGTTTCCCGTTGTGCCGGTGCTTCACGTTTTGGCTGGTGGCCTGTAGTTGGGGCCTTCCTTTTTCCTCTTTCGTTCACTATGTTCACGGAGGATGAGCCGGCATTAAATTGCTTGCTGGTGAGGCGTCTATTCCCGCGAGTTTCACGCGTGTCTTCGGTTCGAGTTGGCCTAGTTCTTTCCAGTAATGTTGGTGCTGTCGTTGCGGATCGTCTAGCGGCTTCATGGAGTTCGGAGAATGTTTGGAAACGCAAGTTTTCTAGCAAGGCGCGGTAAATAGGAACCATACCATTGATGCACGCGTTCACCAGTTGTTGCTCAGTCACGTTTGGGTCGTGACAGTCGAGCGCTTGAACCCTGAACCTTTTGACAAAATCATTCGGATGTTCGTTATCCCACTGGTACATTCTTCCGAGGTCTGAGAAAGTAACTTATTCAGACACGAAGAAGTACTTCCTGTAAAACGCGGTAACCATGCTACTCCAGTTGGGAATACTGTTCGGCGGGATGTTGTTGTACCATGTATACGCCCTTAGGTAAGTGATTTTGAGAACTCCCTTAGACGAAGAACGTGATTATATTCATGTTCACCTAGGGATTCAAGAAACGGAGACATGCTCATGTGCATTCCCGGTACCATTGTACAGGGTGAATTGAGGAGAGGAGTACCCCCTTGGAAGAGGGATTCTTTGCATTTCGGATGGGTAAGGGGTTGGTGTTGATGCATGTCCAGTTCATCATTCTTGATTCGGTTGCGGAGAAGTTGCTCCAGATCTTCTCGCGTGACAAAGTTGGACGGCTGATTTCTTTCCAATGGGATTCTAGCGCGAATTTCCTCGTCCGCGGAGGCGTGCTCCGCCGAGGTGCTAGCGTCGGGGTTGTTGGAGACGTTTCTAAACGGCTCTGGAGGACGCGACTCACGTGGTAGCCGCTCTGTCAGGGTCTTGAGAAAGATGAGTACTTCCTTCTGTGTTGAAACCATATCCATCTGGGCTCTGGCGAGCATTTCCTGTCGTTCCATCAAATCAGCGATGGTGACATAAGGACGGCTTCCTCTGGTCCCTCCGGTCTCTCGTCCCGTCGGTGGGGTAGTTGGAACCTTAGTTGTGGTTGGAGGTGCCATGCTAGACGAAACATTAGGATCCGCAGCGGCAGCTCTGGCTCTGGTGATTGGTGGCGTAACGTCCGAAGAGGTATTTTCGTTGCCGTGATTAGAGGGTTGTGCAGAGACATTAGAGGCGGCGGAAGCTCTGGCCCTGGTGATTGGCGGTGTTACGCTTGAGGGAGTGCATTCGGAGTTACTGTAGTCAGTAGGTGATGTAACGACGTTATTGGGAGAGACGTTAACATTAGGGACGTGCTCTGTGTTGTTATTGGGATTGATGTTTGGGAAACGAAATCAGGAGTTGGAGTTGATATTGTAACTGATAGATCAATCCTCTCGTTGTGGTCGCCAATTGTTTGTAGGTGAAAATGGTTTCTGCTGATTTCGGTAATTGCGGGTGTGCAGGTGAGAAACAATTTAAACCCTAAACAGTGTACTGCAAGGGAGTACTTTATATTTGAGAGATCAATCTATACAAGTCCGGCCTAAACCAAGAAATGGCCGTTCCAGACTTGCTTCGGTCACAAAGTGGAGGAGAATGGGTTGGTTTTGGGGAGGGAAGCAAGGAAAGTGGTGAGACCAGAATAGTTGATTCTGGAAGAGTAGTTGGGTTACTACGACTTGTTATCAGAAAAGTGAGAGAGCTCCCAAGGTGAGCTAGAAAGTAAGTATTTCTGAGTGTTGTATCTCTCATATGAACTTGTTGTTCAATGGAAATAGGTAAGACCTATTTATACAAGTCGGAGTAAAAACGTACCCTGGTCTCATTAAGGAGTGGGGAAGTAAATGGGAGGAGGTGGTAACCGTATGCATGGAATTGATGTTCCATAAAGTGGTTAACGCATGGCTGGTTTTCATGAAGCGCTAACGTTATGGAATTGATGTCCCATAAAGTTGTTAACGCATGTGCTTTATGTCCCATGAACGTTTCACACATAACTTCCGTATTTACTAACCGCCTCACCCTTATGACACTTCCTTTATTAACACACGAAATACGAGAATCGAGACGGTGGTCTTGTTTGAAAGTAAGCTAGAGGAGAAGAAAGTCCGGTTGGATCACCGGGCTTATCCAAGATTGACACTTCCTTATGGGGCGTAGTGTACGCCGCACGCTGTAAACCGCCAAACCATTACCCAAAGAGGATCCCCCAGTTTGTGTTGATGTCTCGAATGTTTTGGAAAACATGTAGCACGTTGTTGTGGCTTGGCAAGTCAAGCTTGGGAAACTTGCCAGCCTGGTGACCTTCGACGGTCGAGATTTTGCATCTTGAGAGGAGGGGCAACCGTTGATCGTTGCACGCCTTCGTTTTGGTAGCCGCGTAATGAGGGCCAACGTGGTGGCGCGGCTAGGTTGGCATGCCGTTGGCATGGCAAGGTTTGGCGTGGCCAAACTTAGGTTTTCGGGCCAAATGTTACCATGTGTCGTCTAGGTTGGCATGGTAACCTTGGATGGCTAGGATTTGCTCCTGGGATTGAAGGGAAACCGTTGATTGTTGCACGCCTTCGTTTTGGTAGCCGCGTAGTGAGGGCCATCGTGGTGGCGCGGCTAGGTTGGCATGCCGTTGGCATGGCAAGGTTTGGCATGGCCAAACTTAGGTTTTCGGGCCAAAGGTTACCATGTGTCGTCTGGTGACCTTGGATGGCTAGGATTTGCTCCTGGTTTTGAAGGGCAACCGTTGATTGTTGCACGCCTTCGTTTTGGTGGCCGCGTAGGGAAGGCCAACAGGGTGGCGCGGCTAGGGTGTGGTTAGGCTTGGCATGTGGGGCCAAGGGTTCGCCTTGGGCGTGGCTAGCTTTGGCTAGGTGCGATTTTGGCTTGGCATGTGGGGCCAAGGGTTTGCCATGGGCGTATGGCGTTGCTAGGGCCAAGGCAAGGGCGTTTGGCTTGGCATGATGTGACTAACATGGCTAGGGCCAAGGCAAAGTACGTTTTGCATGGCGCGGCTAGCTTGGCTAGGTTTGGTTTGGCTTGGCATGTAGGGCCAAGGGTTTGCCATGGGCGTATGGCGTGGCTAGGGCCAAGGCAAGGGCGTTTGGCTTGGCATGATGTGACTAGCATGGCTAGGGCCAAGGCAAAGTTTGTTTGGCATGGCGCGGCTAGCTTGGCTAGGTTTGGTTTGGCTTGGAATGTGGGGCCAAGAGTTCGCCTTGGGCGTGGCTATCTTTGGCTAGGTGCGGTTTTGGCTTGGCATGTGGGGCCAAGGGTTTTCCATAGGCGCATGGCGTGACTAGCTTGGGCTAGGTGCGGTTTTGGCTTGGCATGTGGGGCCAAGGGTTTGCCATAGGCGCATGGCGTGGCTAGGGCCAAGGCAAGGGCGTTTGGCTTGGCATGATGTGACTAGCATGGATAGGGCCAAGGCAAAGTGCGTTTGGCATGGCGCGGCTAGCTTGGCTAGGTTTGGTTTGGCTTGGCATGTGGGGCCAAGGGTTCGCCTTGGGCGTGGCTAGCTTTTGCTAGGTGCGGTTTTGGCTTGGCATGTGGTGCCAAGGGTTTGCCATAGGCGCATGGCGTGACTAGCTTGGGCTAGGTGCGGTTTTGGCTTGGCATGTGGGGCCAAGGGTTTGCCATAGGCGCATGGCTTGGCTAGCTTAGGCTAGGTGCGGTTTTGGCTTGGCATGTGGGGCCAAGGGTTTGCCATAGGCGCATGGCGTGACTAGCTTGGGCTAGGTGCGGTTTTGGCTTGGCATGTGGGGCCAAGGGTTTGACATAGGCGCATGGCGTGACTAGCTTGGGCTAGGTGCGGTTTTGGCTTGGCATGTGGGGCCAAGGGTTTGCCATAGGCGCAGGGCGTGACTAGCTTGGGCTAGGTGCGTGACCAAGCTAGGGTTTTGGGGCAAAGGTCGTTTGGTAACCTTAGACGGCCAGGATTTACTCCTGGGATTGAAGGGCAGCCGTTGATTTTTGCACGCCTTCGTTTTGATAGCCGCGTAGTGAAGGCCAGTATGGTGGCGCGGTATGGGGCCATGGCGAGGTGCGTTTGGCATGGCGCAGTAGGTGTGGCTGGCATGATTTGCCATTGGCACGGAGGTGAGGCTAGCATGGTTGGCATGCTTTGGCGCGGTCGTTGTGGCTGGCATGATTTGCCATTGGCACGGAGGTGCGGCTAGCATGGTTGGCATGCTTTGGCGCGTTCGGTGTGGCTGGCATGATTTTCCATTGGCACATAGGTGCGGATAGCATGGTTGGCATGCTTTGGCGCGGTCGGTGTGGCTGGCATGAATATTTGCCATTGGCACAGAGGTGCGGCTAGCATGGTTGGCATGCTTTGGCGCGGTCGGTGTGGATGGCATGATTTGCCATTGGCACAGAGGTGCGGCTAGAATGGTTGGCATGCTTTGGCGCGGTCGGTGTGGCTGGCATGATTTTCCATTGGCACAGAGGTGCGGCTAGCATGGTTGGCATGCTTTGGCGCGGTCGGTGTGGCTGGCATGATTTGCCATTGGCACACGTGGGAATTAGGGTTTGGCTTGTCGTAACCCTAATTTGAAAAAGATACCCCGGTAATTATTTAGGGACACATTAAAGGTTTCAGTAAATGTGCCTAGTAAATGATTGTTACTTTAAATGTTGTGACATCACTGTCTGCTAGGGTTTAGTGTTTTACGATTTTAACCCTAAGCTAAAAACCACCATCAACACCTTCATAATTTGTCTAATTACTCAAAATTTATATCGTGACCGACAACTTCTTTGTTTTTGTACTAGATTTGATTTCTGACACAAAACGTGCATTGTGGTGTAAAATCTATCTTCTGAACAGAATTTTATGCTATAGCCTATGGTATAACATTGTAATACAAATTTGTTGATGGGTAAAAACGATTTATTGGTTAAATCATAAAGTGGGGGAGTAGGCTGATGCTCGATTAAAAAAATCGTCTAAAATCTTTAACAGATGCATTGTATGAGAGTGCTTTGAGTTCGAGAGATCAATCTGTAAGATTATGGCCTAAACCAAAAAATGGTCGTTCCAGATTCAATTCGGTCACAAAGGAAGGAGAATGGTCGATCTACAGTGAGGGAAGCTGAGAATGTGTGAGATCAATGGTATTTGATTAATTGTGGATGTGTTGAACTTCTTTGAAGATGATTCTCTGTGTTAGACCGATAAAAAGCTTCTGTATTTATTATACTAAATATTATCGTAAGTTGGATTACGTTAAGATTTGTTAAACTAAGTTATCAAATAGGTTGAGGAACCTACTTGTTGTAGTTGTAGTTAACACATTGATCTCCAGTAAGTGTGACGGTTTAAGAGGAGTGGAAGAGTGGGGAAGTGGGAATCGTAGTTGAACCAATTCTGCATTGCAAGGGAAACTTGGTTGAATTTTGAACCACTACTCCATTTACTCCTTCAAATGCCAGCATGACTTACTCACTTTCCCATCGTAGATATATTGGTACATTGCATGTGATATACGCCTCAAAACCAAAGCCCTAGTGAATATCACCCCATGTGACATGATTGATGTCTCTTGTGAAGTCTTCTTTGTGGACGAGTATTTATTTGGTCAATTTTTGACTTAGCTAGACCGTGAGTCTTAGCTTGATGAATCAAGCTAATTCTCGATGGCGAATGTGACATGCTCTGTGACTCATCATTATGATAAATTAAGCACAAGGTGTCTGCTAGGACATGATGCTTAGACATTAAGTCTGATGGATTATTGATAATTGTTACATATCATCGTGTCAGCTGAGGCAACAATGACACTCGAATAATTTGGATTGATGAGCATATATCTGATAAGATTGCTGGATCGATCATATACCAACATGTATTTTGATGTGTAAAGCATTTGACAGGAAATCAAATAATGTTGAGTTACTATAAAATATTCATCCTCGATCCACCATGTCATGATTAGTCGAATGATAAAGTAAATATTATGATATTAAAATATTGGTAGACAGACTAATGAGATATTGGTTGATCGACCAATGAAACATTAGATGATCGACCAATAAAATATTGGATGATCGTCCAATAAAAATATTGATAGATGGATCAATATAAAAATTATTGATGCTCATACCTCATTAGTATTATGCTATGCAGAGCATAAGTATGAAACCCTAAATCGGCAAGTGATGGGCGACCGTCCAATGGGTAGAGACTGAGGACCATACATTGGTGTGGTCGGATCGACTAGGTGGTGTATGGACGATTGTACAAGTGGGAGGATAGACCAAATGGTGCACAGAGGGTTTATAAATCTTGGGCAAAGGATTTATCAAATCATGGAGGATTTTCCAAGTCGTGGATGGAGGATTCACCATGTGACGGATCGGAAAATTACGCCTGGCGCGTAGGCCATAACTTCCCCGATGCGTCATGATGAGGCTACTTACAGGGCCTTGAAACTAGGAAAATGCACGTCCATTTGCCCTTGCAAGCATGCTCGTGGAGCATGATGCAGCTAACTTAGCTTCCACACCGTTCCAACTTACCCTTGTTCTGCGAAGGGTTTAAACCTTGAAGGCTATGGCCGATGCACCTTACATTCATCACTGTATTCCGAGTCTTGTCCAGGCATAAGTCATGCTTGGACGTGCACATAGGCCGTTGACGGCCTAATTCCATCTCCCTTAGGCTCATGCAAGCTCTGCTACTTGCATACCATTATGACTTACTTTCTTGGCCATGCCCAATGCACTATTGGAACATGCCTAAGTCGAACGCCTTGATAGGAAGTATGAGCATCCAAGGAATGGAATGCAACTTGCCTCATCAAGTTTGGCCATAATCATCTCTTGCGTCAAACTGTCGAGCCAGATGATATGAGAGGCCAATGTGCCGCAATCATCTCTAAATTAGATGATATGAGCGACAAAGTGCTGGAACAGCAATGCTGCAACTCATTTCGACTGCCTATGTACCCTTCCCTACTCTAAAGGGATCAAGCACACACCGTAGTTCATCGTTAAAGGGTCGGGAACTTAAGCCAAACTCGTTTGAAGGTCGTGGCCAAGCAATAATGGTAATGGCCTAGTCCGTGTAGGTCGTTCCATTAAAATACATCCAACTGATGCATATTTGGTCCGCAATATGGCATAGTGATGCCTAAGCGTTGTATGCCCCATTGACAAGGCTACGCAACTATAAATGAGGCCTAAGCATCATTTATACTCTTTTGGATAAGCTATGAAGCTTACTTGGTGCATGGTCCGCATGTGCACCTTCAACCAACTACCCCTCCCTATATATGTTTACTTGATATTTTTATTGCTTAGATTAGGGGAGGAAAAATCATTCATCAACTCCCATTTTTACTATTCATGGTCGTTGCCATATATTCCTGAATGACCGGCCAAGATAGTTGTACATTCAGTTCTGGATCACAGGCCAATTCAAATGCCGGACCATGATGGTTGAACATTTCCTGAGCCGGGTCCAGTGAAGGGCCGTGGTGGCTGTATTTTCGGCTTTGGCCCATAGGCCACTCCAATGTCCAGCCGCGATGGCTGCACATTGGAAAGGCCAGTCTGCTCTGGCCTGATACAACATAGTGATGCGATATTGGCCCTAGTCCAATGACATGGTAGTGTGCTATGTTAGCACTAAATTTTCTCAAGACCATCTACCCAACTGGCCTAATGCATCCCTTGATGCGAGATTGGCCTTTGGCCAATATAGCTTACATCTTACACTCTCTTGGTCCTATATTTTCCTTGACCAATATGCCCATGCAATATGCCATTTTTGGCAGCGTATTGGCCTAGGCCAATATTCCTTTTACTACGCAACGGAAGCTCTGAATGAATCTTCATCTGAGGCCATGGCACATCTTTGAGCATAGGCCATGCTAAAAACACGGGGTGTTACACACCAACTCGGTACATAAGCTTTATTGAATGGTGCAAATAAGACTAAAATATGGCATAAGAAGAAAAACGGCCATGGTTGTGTACGATCTACCATGACGATTGTGGACCATTCCTGAGGGTTTTGGTATTTTTGGTGCTCCTTCAATCATTATTTTGGTATATCCATAAGAGTTTTATCTTGACTGAAACACTTAATTTTTGCTTTAGAGATGAAGTAGGATTTTGCTTGAAAGACCAATTTTTGGAAATATTAAAATAATAATATTTTAATATATTTATTGGTGAGAAGACCTAATGGTAGCGGGACCATTTGCTTTGTTAACCATAGGGTGAATGGAGTGATATTTGATAAATGTGGAAAAAATCAAGGAAGTTGATCGAATGAGGAAGGAAGTCCTTGATTAAGAAAATAATAATAAAATATTAAAATAATAAAATCGGAAATTCTATTCTAAGTCCTTCTCTACGCCCTATTCTGTGCCCAATCCAGCGTGGGCTACCTGCTGTACAAGATTGATGAGAAACCATATTCCACGTAATTACTGAATCACGTGATTTCTCCATTTTTTTTTTCCAGTCTTTAAGTCTTCTCCATCTTCTTTCTTTTCTTCCCTTAAGAAAAATATCTCTTTTAATCTTTGTTGTTGTTCTTCGCACCATTTATCAAACAAGATTACCAGATCTGAACAAGTATAGACCCAAATATGAATTAGTAATACCATGAACCACCTATTGTAGATAGAGAATAACTCAAGATCGTCAAATAGTACCTCTCCATATGCCTACTGAATGGCCACTCGAGATTATCCAAAGTGCAAGAAATTTTCAGCACATAATTATACATAAAATTTATAAGAAATTATCAAACATCATGAATTCAAACTGGTTTTACCATGAAATGTCCAAATCATCTTCAATTGCATCTTTTCTAACAAACCTCTGTTTCAAATCAGTGAATAGAATTCCATCAATCAACCTTATGTTTAACTCAAAAAATCCTCTATCATGATAACTTAGATTGAAGGGGTAATAATCTTTTTGATTTGACTCTAATTACGTCTGAAATCTTCAGAATTCAATATTTGTTATGATGTACAGAATAATAAACGCAGACAAATAACTTCCGAAATCTAAATTGCATTTCCAGAAACAGTGATATTAAATGTGTTATGGGCTTTACTTAGTGATTTCAATTCCTTCGATTGGGTCTTCTAATTAATCTCAATTAAGATTTTAAGAGCGAGATATATAAGATACACTGATTTTTCAATATGGGGAAGATCTGTTTTCAATTGTGGAAAGAATAGAGACGAGTTTTCTTTTTCTTTTTGATTTGGAAAAAATTCTGAGCTAATGGGCCAAGACATCCCCATCCGTCAGCTAAAGTTGTTAGTAATGGAGAACATAAGAGGTATGAATGTATACGGAAGAAAGAGAAAGTACACCCACGTGATTCATGATGCGTCAGATCACCACGTAGGATTGTGCGTAGAGTAGGGCTTAGAGCAGGACTTAGAATATCATTGCCGTAATAAAAAAGGTGGGGACTAGGGACCGGCCACGATTGCCGGTCCCGCAAAAATCTTTTTATATTATTTTATTTATTTTCTCTCCTTCTTCCCTTTTTTGATGAGTTTTACATATCCTCATTCGTCCATGTTTTTGAGTGCTCGTTTGAGTATTATTACAAAATACACCCACGCCATTTTCTCGGGGCTTACTCGATGGCGGCATGTATGCCCGAAAGACGAATATTCATGACTAATCCATGAAATTCAGCTGAGAAAAGCCGTGAATTCAAGTAATAAAATATTATGGTGAAAATAGAATATTTTCTAAGAAATCAATTGATGAATATAACACTAGAATTAATTAATTATTCGCTTTATACGCAATATGTTTAGGAGCATTAAATTGATTCGACAATCGAGGTGAGATAGTAGAAGCATCAACGCGTTCTGAATATTTATTATGTATAGTCAGAGAACACCTGGGGGGATAATGGGACCAATACCAATGACATCTTGAAGACATCATTGCTTTATACTAGTGGTCAATCCATTTAGGAGTTGTCCAATCATTCTCGGTTCTATACAAAAATGCATACTGAATTACCAGTATAAATGGCGAAATATGCAGAATATTGAAAGCTCATCAGAGCGACTCTAATATTGTCATTGCATATTTATGCTCTGAATAGGTTACATGATCAGTCAAAGATCATCATAACAAGAGTTTTTATATTTAAATTGTAAATATGAGTTTCATATATATATATATATATACATCTGAATCCGGGTCAGAGATACACAAAACTATGATTTTATAATTTTGTCCCTTGTCAAAAATCCACCATCAACAAAATTATACTCTAGGACCCAAAATCTACACTGCAGCTAAAATCTGCAAAGTGAAGCGATATTAATTATCTAAAAAATGGTCCACATTTGTAATTTTTTTGCATCTCGATAAAAGTTTCTTTTGAGATGTGATATTGTAGTATGAAAAAACAATTCATTAAAAATAGGAACATAACGGACAACAAAACAAATATTGTGACAATGCATTTTCTTATGGGTGCGTTCAAAAAAAAAGCATGAGTTATATAAAGATGAAGTGAGCATAGTTTATTAGTTGTATTAAAGTAAATTGTTAATTGAAAAGTACTTTATATAGTTAAAAATACTCGATATATGATAATTAATATGAGTAACTGAGCAAGGAGAAGTCGGCATAACTTTTACTTTTAAGAAATTCTATAATTTGTTATTCAATAAAGTGTTTGTTTTCTATGTGTCACCACCTTTTGAAGTTTGCTTTTCATGCTTAGAAATGAATCTATGAATATAAAAAAAAAAACTCTACGCATACCATTTTATATTAACTAATTTATGTGTTAAATTAAATAGTTGATTAATATCATGTTTATTAATATTCTTGAATTAATTTAATATATGTGAGTATAGCTTCGACTTACTTAGATGGTAAGGCCTAAATGGTTTCTAAATTTCCAAATTAGCAAGGGCATATATGGAAATATTTATATGATGATATTTGTGATCGATTCGAAAACCCTACTCATGATAATTATGTGGACAGTTTTAATAAATTAGCTCGAGTCAAGCTTGCTGAAGATTATTTTGAGCAATTTGAAGCTCTTAAGACCTTACTCTATTTAGGTTTGAAAATCTGTTTGCAATTGACATAGTCCAGCAAACCTCACGGATCCTGAACATTTACACTCTTATAAAATAAAAGTCTAGATCACTAACCACCTCTCAAGAACAATCCAAACAAATGAAAGAAGAGTTTAGATATCTATTTGAGGAATCACAAAGTCTGAGATGAAGAGAACCTTGTGATTTCTATCTATCTTGTTCCTGATATAAAGCTCGTGAACTTCAATAACCAGTAGAACAAGATCCAGATACAAAAAATATCATGTAAAAAAATAGTCTAACCGGGCTCACGAATCCCTAAGTGAAGCCTTCAAAGTCATAACCTAAAAAAATTCTGTAAGGAAACCTAGGTTATAAAGGATGACTCTAGCTTTGCAACTAGAATACAAGAGTACCGGAGATTAGGAAATCGTGTTGCAAGAGTTTCTCTATTTATAGATTTTCAAGGCTACATATATCTTTGAATTTAAGCTAAGGTTACTTGAGATCCAAGCAAACATGTTCTCAGTTTCGATGAAATTCCTAGTTAGGAATTAATATAAGCATGTGAAAAGTCCGCCTTGACATTACACAGAAAAATATGCACTATAGTCCGGATAGTTCTTGAAACATACACTGATAAGCCTTTGAACTTACAAGCACTAACGGTGATCGATCAAACTCAAGAATAAACAATGATCCACAAGCCCAAAGTGATTTTGTGTATAAAGTTGTATTAGAAGTATCTATCAGAGTTGGAGAAAAAGCAAACATATTCATGTAAGACAGTTCATGAGCTTCTTTAAATCTGGAACTGGATAGGTAGGGTTTGCAAACCTATGGAAGTTCGCGAAGTCAGGCTCAAGGGGTATGGAAACCGGGTCTGCAAACCTCAGTCATTTGACGAAGTTATATCGTATAGGTATGCAAACCGAATGTGCAAACCTCCCCCACCCCACCCCACCCATTCCGAACTCTGACGTAAAGGGTATGTAAACCGTGTTTCCAAACCTCTACAGTTCTTGGAATTCAGATCAACAAGTTTCTCCAAGCATTTCTGAAATTCTCTAATTCTAAAATTTGTAACATTCCCAATAGCCATAGACAATATGCACTATTTTCATGCGCAATTTCCAAATGATCAACTTGAACAAGTATAGTTTGTGAATCTTGATTCATAGTATACTAAAGTCAATTCTCGGAGTAGGATTATAGCATGGTAGTTGAGTATCAGATATCACTGAATAACCCTCAAAGATTGAAGACTAAAGAACAAACGAAGATATTTGCGAGAACTTCATCAACAAATAGGTATTTGAAGATTGACCTATCATATTTACTCATCGTATCTACCATTCTATCTTATGGGATGTTGTCATATGATTTTAGTAAATTTAATATTGCAAAGAAGAAATTTAGAGTTCAAGCTTGTCTTGGTTAAACAATTGAAATATGATTCAAGCAATGTATGTTCATAGATCCTAAGCAATCTTAATTATAACAATTATTTGGTACATCTAACATTGACAACAAGCTTGAGATAGCAAAACTTGCGATTTTGACCAAGTGATGCTCTAACAATCTCGCCCTTTGTCAATTTTAGTAACAAAACTATTAATCCATATGGATATAATAAAATAAACCTTTTAGCTCAATTTTCATAATACTTGAATTCTTGAATCTCAACATCTGCTTGAATTCTTCGTACTTTAAGTTCTTCCATGGTTCTGCATATGACCGTTTAAGCACCTTTGTTTTTGAAGATCCGTAGTGTATAACAACTTATAAAAATACGCAATTAGAGCTTTGGTACAATGACAAGTCAATCTACTCAATGGTTGTTACGTCGGTGCATAGTGTTTTTACCTATTTCAAAGTCCATGTGTACCAAAACTTTGAAGCAATATTACGGTGATATGCACCCCCACCCACCACCCACCACCCACACCCACCCAGTCTTTACTTGTCAATTTTGCTTGACAGGTCAAGCCTATACACTTGCAATTCACTCAATGTTACATAATGTTCCGAGAATCCATATGTTATAGTAGTGTACTACGTATTAAATAATTATCCCCATTTTTGTCAAAAAAAATTGGCAAAGGTGAAAGGAAAGGGATCTTAATGAACTTCACAAAAGAGGTATTTAGACTAAAGACAACATACCAACTTTTTAAGACGATTCCACTAAGTTTCACAACTTAGCGTCTTCATCAAGGATAGATAAAGATACACAGTCATCTCCTATAATTCCATAGTCGCACTCCCACAAAGACATAACAATTAAGCATAAGTTCAAAAATTGAACTCTCCCCCATTTGATGTCATTCTCAAGAGAGGAATATGAGCGACATTTCTCTAACAACAAGAGAAGGATTTCATGGACATTAACAAATTTACAAGTAAATTTGTATCCCAAAATATTTTTCTCTCTTCTGGCCAGTTACGAACAAATAAGTTTAAAAATAATGATCTCAATGTTGCATCAAGAAACATCACTTTCGTGAGAAAAATAACATCAACAAAAATTACTCTCTAGGACAGTTACGAACAAAGAGCATAATTTGAGCGATATTACTCACATAAGAATTATATCTTCTCTAGCCATGTACGGTAGAGATTAAAGTCTGAATCTTATTCCCTGCGAGTTACGGATTCAGAGAGGTAAAACATTGACTAAGGCCATCTTATGAATCCCTGGAATATATTCACAAAGTGTAATCGTGGGAAGATCAATATTGCGATTCTCAAAATAGTCTACTCCTCATTTAGCCAATTACGAACAAAAGGAGTTAAGAGCTTAACCTATGAGAATATATGAGATATTCGTTCTAATCACCGTAAATATGATTTTAAAGAATAAATCTCACAATTAAGCAATACACAAAATAATAGATAAAGATTAGGTATTGCAATCATCGTCAAAATAAAATTTAACTAAGTAAACTTCAATAATTGATAGATGATAATATATGAAGTAACTAACTTGTATAAATAGACTACTTCAAAAGCTGCTAGTTTTCCTCCTTAAAACAATAAGCACAAATTCCTACAAGGAGTAAACTAGAATGAAGGATACATCTTTTACTCAAGAGTTTTAGGTGTGTAGTCCTCAACATATGTATGCTTTAAGTTCTTCTTCAAACCAACCTGGATTTAAAGGAGTAAACTAGAATGAAGGATACATCTTTTACTCAACAGTTTTAGGTGTGTAGTCCTCAACATATGTATGCTTTAAGTTCTTCTTCAAACCAACCTGGATTTAATGTTCACGAACTTGTCTTCTATCCTTCTCGATAAAATTGCAGATCATTGCTCAGTGCCAAAACTTGATTGAGCAATTCATCTTTAAGAGATTCTTTGAGTTTCAAGAGAGTTTGACAATTTCTAAATCCATTGTACTAAGAACATTATATATTTAAATTAGGGCCTATGTTGCACGGACACGCCTAGAAAGATAGCGTAACCGTGTCGGACACGCGATCGGACACGACACGGTGACGATACTTCTTGACACGCGATGGACACGCCATGTCATGTGTCCCGTAAAAGTCGACATTGGACACTTTGCGGACACTAATTGGACACTTTCAGACACGCCATAAATGATTAATTTTGGTTTGAAAAATCGAAGTAAACTAAATGTGAAGCTAATTTATTCACCTTTTAGTCAAATCCAAACATTATTTAGGAAAAAATTGATCATAATTTCATTATTATTAATTTTATTTTATTAGTAATCAAGTATTTTAAAAGTAAGAATAATTATGTTGAGTAGATTATTGTAGAATCTCATTTTAATGGTGTGTGTAATACATATTACGTGTCCGCGAAACCAGCTTTTTTTAAATTTGACGTGTCCCCGTAACCGTGTCCCGTGTCCGTGCAACATAGATTTGGGCTTTTTTTTTTGAAGCATGAATTAGGGCTTTGTGGTCTAAGTTATTGACCATAGACAGGTGGTGAACTAGGAGTGGTGAGAAAACGAAGATCACTTATGAATTCCCCAGAGAGACTAATCCGTTTTGTTGAAGAGAAAAAAGATTTGACCAACATAAGGATAAAGAATTGTTAGTATCGGCTTTTGACGCAACGTATCATTCGTAATCCATATTCTATTTGGTCATGAGCTTAAAGCAGGAAATAGGAGCCCCATAATAGAAAGATCCGAGATTATCCTGAAAATCCAACGCCACCGATGTCAACTAAAATAACAACAAACAAAGCTGGCCTAGTGGCCTCTTGGTTCCCAACTCTTGGCAAAAGACGTACAAAAGATAAACTTAGGCAGCAGAATTAGACCGCTAACAAAACTCGTCCAGATCAGATAGATATGCATTTATAAGAAATAGACATTATCCCAGTTATCTAATTTAAAAATAGAATTAAGAACATCAAGAGAAAAAGAAAAGGCAAACATTGCCTATCCAAAATGTCCATCCTTGCATAGAAACCAATGGACTAGTGTAACCACGCCATAACAGAAGACACCAAAACCACCATTACAACTCTTCAATCATCTTTATCATCATCATCATCATCATCAACATCACATCCAACTCATCCTTCACTCTCTCTTTAGGAGCTTCACATCCCTGGAACTTAGAAAAGCTTGAAGATGAGACCACCATGTTTCGCAAAGAAGGGTGCAAACACAAGAGACTCCACCGCCATTAGCTTGATAAGGATATTTAGTGATGGACCGGATGTGTCCTTGAGGGGATCTCCAATGGTGTCACCGATAACAGCTGCCTTGTGGGGATCTGATCCTTTGGGACCAAGGGATTTTGCATGCTCCGAGACACCGGCCTGTGATGAAAAAAAGATATTTATACCCAATATCGTGAAGGTACTAAATCAAGTTCCAAGCAAAAATTACAGCTCTAGAGGAAGCCATCAGAATTTCCAAACGGTTTATACAATTTCATAGCAATCATACACAACAACGGAAGACCAAGTTGCAACACATGGCAGGAAACTGGATCATGTATCTTAAACTAAATGAACATCTTAAGCTAACAACACAAAATTAGAAGGCAATAACAACCAGAGAATAAAGAATCAAAAGAAGAACTGCTTTACCTCGATATATTTCTTGGCATTATCCCAAGCACCTCCAGTGTTGGATGCAGAGATTGCAATCTGTGAAATGTAACGATGATTAGAGCAGGAAATAATTTAAAAAAGATAAAAGATCATCTGCATGACCAGAAGGTGCAATGCTTTTCTGAATTTTTAAAGACCACCAACAATCCTTGAAAGCTAGCAGCAGTTGTGAGTGCCTATGGCTAAATCTCCCCCAGTTTCACATAGACAAAAGAAGGGGTGGTATTGTATTTTTCACTAATCCCGGGATAGTGGTTCACAAATCCCGGGATAGTGGCAAATTGGGGAAAGCATCACTAACCGAAGAAAAAGTTCTAATGTTAGGCCAAAAATATACTCATGTTAAAGTTCTGCATCAAAATAAGATGTTACCTGTACACCAGAAACTAGGGAACCAGCAAGGACACCAGAAAGAGTCTCAACGCCGAAGAATGTCCCAACAATGAGAGGAGTAAGCATGACCAAAGCACCAGGTGGGATCATTTCTTTGATGGATGCATCTGTTGAGATTTTGACACAGTTTGCATAGTCGGGCTTTGCTGTACCTTCCATCAGTCCAGGGATGGTGTTAAATTGCCTGCGGACTTCTTCCACCATACTAAGAGCTGCAGTTCCTACACTCTTCATGGTCATGGCGGAGAACCAGTATGGAAGCATTGCTCCAACAAGCAAACCAATGAAGACTTTTGGGGTTAGAACATCCACGCTTGAAATAGCTGCGCGACTCACAAAGGCACCAAATAGTGCCAATGATACAAGTGCAGCTGAGCCAATGGCAAATCCCTATAAACAACATTATAACAATTAACAACAGAAAGTACAGAAATAAGTAATAGAAGAAATCGGTAGGGTTTCCTGCAGCAGTGGTGTGCAAATCCCTCATGAAAGCTAGTAATACCTTTCCAATAGCAGCAGTGGTGTTTCCTGCAGCATCTAGGGCATCAGTCCTCTCTCTGATCCGGTGGCTCATACCAGCCATCTCTGCAATGCCTCCAGCATTGTCACTGATGGGACCATATGCATCAATTGCCAATCCAGTAGCAATGGTGCTGAGCATTCCAAGAGCAGCTACAGCAATTCCGTACATGGCAGCAAGGCTAAAACTAACAAAGATACTGACAGCAATAGCAAAGATTGGAATGATCACAGATTTGTATCCCAATGCAAGGCCAAAGATAACATTAGTAGCAGCTCCAGTTCGGCAAGAATCAGCAACATCTTGCACAGGGCTGCACCATAAATCGAGAATTCAGGCTTCACATTGAAAACAATAAAACCATCAGAACAACGACCAGTACCATGTTTTCATGGATTGTTACCTGTATGCATTGCTGGTATAATATTCTGTAACGAACCCAATGACCAATCCAGCCCAAAGACCAATGGCAACACAGAAGAACAGTTCCCTACAGCCACAAAGGAAGAACTTTATAACATACCCGATCTATAGAAATAACATTTACCTTGCATTGTTGAAATCGCTAACTTGAAACAAACTAAAAATGAAGTTGTTAATTCTGGAACTTGTAGAGCTTACCAGTTCTTCACAACTTTCTGAACTCCAAAATTGAAGATTGTGAATTCAGATGGGAGGGCAACCCAACTGACAATAGCAATTCCCACAGTCATTAGAGCAGTAGAGATAATAAGCTGGTTCTTTAGTGCTGGCTCGATTTGATTGACAAGCTTGATTTCAAAGAAATCGGTAGCAAAGAGGGTGGTGAGCAAACAGACAAGGATACCAACGGAACTAATAAGCAATGGATAGCACATTGCGGTGAATTCATGGTTGATTCCGAAAGAGGAGATGGATGCAACAACAAGTGCAGCACAAGAGGACTCAGCATAAGAACCAAAAAGATCAGAACCCATTCCAGCAATATCCCCAACATTGTCACCAACATTATCAGCAATAACCTATAGAGCAAAGTAGATGGACAGATTACTCTACAAATATATAAAAGTACCAGTAAGAAGAAAATGATAAGTGGACTCAAAAGATTGATTTTCTTACAGCTGGGTTCCTGGGGTCATCCTCAGGGATGTTCCTTTCAACCTTTCCTACAAGATCAGCACCAACATCAGCAGCTTTTGTGTAGATACCTCCAGCAACTCTTCCAAAGAGGGCCATGGAAGATCCACCTAGACCATAACCAGTGATTGCCTCAAATAGTCCCTCCCAGTCATCACCATAGTAAATCTTGAACACATTGATGGTAATGTAAAGGACCAATAGACCATTGGCTGCGAGAAGAAAACCCATAACTGCCCCAGACCTAAACGCAACAATAAAAGCTTTTCCAACACCTTTTCTTGCCTCCAAGGTTGTCCTAGCGTTAGCATATGTTGCAATCTTCATCCCGAGGAAACCAGATATCACTGAGGTTACAGCACCAAGCACAAATGATATGGTACTGAAAGTAGCATTTGCAAGGGCAGATTTGCACATCTTGTCTACATTGTATGTGCAAGGCTGCAACTTTGTGCTAAAACCCTCGACAGACCCAAGGAAGAGGAAAATAAGTACTGCAAATCCAACCATGAATATCCCAACATACTGGTATTCGGTATACAGGAAGGATGTTGCTCCTGTTACATCAATATACACACCCACATCAGAGATCTAAGCTGGTTCTCAAATAATCAATAAAATCTCTAGATTTTTAACTAAAAAAATGTACATTTCTAAACAGATCTAAGTCAAAAATAACCAAAGAATGAAATAAAGGATACAAAACTTTCACATTCTTTGAGATAAAATCAAATCTAGTGCAAAAAGAAATCTAGTGCAAAAAGATAGAGATTTAGTTATACCTTCAGAGATGGCGTTCTGAATCTCAGCACATTTGAGTACAGTGTTATGGTCATTAATACCCTCTTCTTCTTCGATCAAAGAATCGTTGAAACCATTTTTGTTACTGTTGTTAGATTGTCCTGCACTATCAGGAGCAACTTTCACTTGAGAAACAACATACCATTGGAACAATGAAAACACGATTCCAATAACAGCACATACTGGAATCAATATCTGTGTTAACATTTCTGACAACATAATGGATCCCATCTCGTCGAGATTTTAACCAGTTCACCGGTTATTTCTGACCGAGAACGAGAAGAAGAAGAGGAGGAGGAGGAGGAGGCAGTGGTTTTAGGGTTTTCCCTATTTTTTCTTTTTGGTGTGTGAATGAGGTTCTCTTTATGTTGTTGGTGTTTTATATAGTGAGTGACTAGAAACAGTTTATCTTCTGTTTCACAATTAGCTGGATATTGCGTTGGTTTTTGAAGGGCTTTAATGGATTCTGACGTCAATTATTCATTGAATGGCGTGCAAATCACAGAAACTGGATAAGACGATTGATTTACTTTCTTTCTTTTTTTTTTATTTGTACAGAATTGGCAACGGGTTGGGACCGGTGTCGGGTCGAGATTGTTGGATCTAAATTTTGAAGAATGGATATTCTAATCTTAGGTCGGAAAATGATACCTCATACTCTCATAGAGTCATACACCATACTTCTTTTTTGCCGTTTTAAATTGGCGGATTCTAACCAGCGACTATACGACGACGACGAATGCTACACTTACCGACCACTCCTCCCGCAAAATGTCCCGATCGTAAAATGGACAGATGAGATTAAAGCTTCTCAAGTCTCAACAACGGGATGGAGGTGGGCAGTTGTGGGCCTGTTTCTATTAAACGCGGGATGAAATTCCGTGGGAATTGTCGGTCAACTTATTATTTCTTTTATACGACTATTCATGGTGCTTCAAAAATTAAAAAAAAAGAAAAAAAGAAAAGAAAGAACTCATAGCTATACCGGCAAGAGTTATGCATGAAGTTAGACTCGTAGTTAAGATTTTTTTTCTTTTCTTTTTTTCTTTTTTTTTTTGGAAATGAAAAATTGGAGATGAAAATGTTCCGAATACTATTCTCCACACTGGACACTAGTAAGCATGCGATTGCGAGCACACCACAGCATATCCCCTACAATCCTCTAGCCCAATACCATGCTAATTTTCAAACTCGGTCACAGTGCTAAACCAATATGTGAAGAGTGGGTTTTCCTGTTGTTTTTTTCGCGGTCCGTCTAGAACAGTTGTTTAATTTTACTCTCTTTTATTTTTAATCATGACTTCTTCAAATCTTTGGATATCCATTTCTTTAGTGGTTTGAATGGTTTCGAGAGTTACGATTTCAATGTTTCGTGGATGGTCTGGTTCTCAAAACAAAATCTTCGACAAATGACTTGATTAGTGCTCAGGTGATCTCATGTACTTTATTCGGGTCGCATCGGCTGAATTTGAGGAGATTAGCAATCTTCTATTTGGTTGATTTTAGGGTTTATTACAATTTAGGTTTGGGGCTCAATCTATGGGCTCGGGAAGGGTGTTGCATTTGGGACTCAATGTTTTGGGCCTTCAACTTATTGAGGGATTTGTCACAGGATTTCTATTTACTTTTATGTTGGTGTTCTGTAAAGGTTGCATTCCAATCGTTTAAAAGCAACATATCATATATATAAAATTTCTTTACCGATCAAAAAAAAATGACTTGACTAGTAGGCAACCACGATTGGTCTCACTTTGAATTTGCTCCCTATAGAGAAAAAACAAAAAGGATAAGCATTTTGGTTGCATTTTCTAAAGTAAAGAAATTAAAAGGCAACTTTGTAGTGAATTATTTTGTGCCGGATAGTTTCATGTTTAGCATTTTGCTAACACTGAGCTAAACTTTCATTATTTGCTCATACATAGTATGGAAAATGGGTCATTTGTCCAAATATTTTTAAAACATGGTTCAAATGGACGAGTAAAAATTAGTATGGGTGAAATGGACACTAAAAAAATAGCAAGGATGAAACTGGATTCATCCTGACTTAAACTTAAAAAAATAGTAAGGATGAAACTGGATGCATCGTGATGTAAATTAAAAATAAGAAAAAATATTTGAAAATGGGCAGGATGAAACTGTTTACATCTTGGCTATTTTTACATTTTTGTCC
This sequence comes from Papaver armeniacum, assembly GCA_023531295.1. Classification (NCBI taxonomy): domain Eukaryota; kingdom Viridiplantae; phylum Streptophyta; class Magnoliopsida; order Ranunculales; family Papaveraceae; genus Papaver; species Papaver armeniacum. The sequence goes on from JAJJWW010003882.1 coordinate 57,162, forward strand.
ATTTAAACAGCATCAAAATCTAAATGTCTTTTTCACCCAGGAATTGTTAATTTTGGTCTTTTTAACCAATTTTGTGTACATAATACTCGTATAAATTTTTGTTTGAATATTATAATAGACATGTGCAACCTCCTGAATCTAGGCTAGGCATGTGAGTGGGAAAAATCTTTGATCTAGATGTAAATGAGATTCAAATCCATGACTACGCTCAATTATTGGACTTGCAACCGTTGTTTGAAGAATCTAATTTAAATTTTTATACTACTAACTACATAAACTACGCAGTAGTTCGATCAACTTGACCTTAATCTTTGTCGGGTCAGCGGGTTGACCCTATCGTATATTTTTCTTTGTACATTTTCCTAATTTATGGACCATTTTTTTTTTTGTTAAAACGACTTTCTCCACGTGGACTCCAGATTTATGGATCTACTATTTTCAACTTTTGCCTTGTTTCGGTTTGTTTGCTTTTAACAGTTCAATTTACCATTTCACGCCTGTACGCGCAGTAGGTAATAAAAATGCAGGCTGTGAATGTTGTTTTTAATGGGAGGTAGATCTATTATTTCTGACATTTGCCCATTTTGGTTCTTAATTAATTATGTATTTCGTTTTATCTGAATAAAAGGAATACAAGAATCAATTTTACAGAACGATTTAAGATCCGATTTTGATAAGTATGGAAACGGGTAAACCGTACTCGTAATTTTACCAAAACAAGTAAAATCGGTTTTACTGGTATATGTGTTTTAATTTGGGCCATAAACAACAACTAACTACAGCTATATGTTAACTACTACTAGTAGTTAGGTACAAAATGGAGGATGTGATGTTGCTTTTAGTTGCAAGGGGTTGCGATGTTACCTTTCATCCGACTAAGAAGGAACACCGAACATGTGAGCAACAGAGTTGAAACGTGAATTAAATCCAGACCGGTTTCGTGCCAATGGTACTCATTTTGCTTTTCGTTTTCCCTGTAAAAATACTATGTTTATGGCAGGGGAGCCAAGAATTATGGGATGGGGGTGCAAAAATTTGCTATGGGGAGTAAAAAAAATTTTAGGGAGGCAAAAATGGGTTTACATATACAAAAAAATTTCCTATTGGGCCTAAAATAGGCTTTGGAGCCAGCTGGGCAGGGGTGCAAGTGCAACCCCTTGTAATGGGTTGGCTCCGCCCCTGGTTTACGGCCGTACTAAACTATCTGGGTACACTTCAGTATAAGTTTGGACACACATTTACCCCTTGGATTTGAGTATCGGAGATTGCAGATTGCAGACTTTGTTCGAGATAGCTACAACTTTAGATGATCCCGAGGGCAGACCAATGCAGGGGCGAATCTACACTTGGCCGGTGGAGTCACTTGCCCCCACAAGATTTTTGAAAAAGTAAGAAACGTATATAATTTACATTCCAAATCACGTTGTGCCCCCATAAGATTAAAGATTTACAAGAACTGTCGTATAAACTGATAGTACTTTTTTGAAACTAATTCAGCCTTATTTCCATATCTAAATGCACGAGATACAAAACTACCCAAGAATTTAGGATTAGTTGTTGGATATAATCCCTAAGAGCGTCCACAATCGACGACTATAACCAAAATTTTGGTTGAAAAACCAGACGCAATGGAAGGAGTAAAGATTAAAAACTAGACCAAAGACCAAAAACCAAACCATATTTGGTCTTTAGTTTGGTTTTGGTCAAACGTAATTTAAAACTACGCCCGACGTGAGACGCAAATATTAGTTGCGTTTGGAGTAGGGGGCAACTTGAAGTTACGTTTGAATGGGGCGTAACTTGATAATACGTTTGAATTGAATTGGGGCGTAACTTTAATTTCGCCTGGAATGGGGCGTAACTTTAAATTGCGCCTGGAGTGGGGCGTAGCGTTAAATTTCGCCTGATTAAATTTGGGGCGTAACTTTAAATTTCGCCTGGAGTGGGGCGTAACTTTAAAATGCGCTTGGAGTGGGGCGTAACTTTAAGTTGCGCCTGACTAAATTTTACTCTATAACCATAGCGTAACACCACGTCCTAAACCCAAATTTTTGATTTTTTTTGGTTTTTGGTCTTTGGGTATGGTCGCACCACTGCAGTTGCTCTAATCTACCGTATTTTGGGTGATTTGAGTATAACGATTCCATTTCGAAGGAAGAAGAAAAATCGATTAGTAGTTTTCTCTATGCATACATTCGATAACACCCACATATAAATCTGTTGGCAACAACACCAAGACCAAGCCACATTGGTTCCACTTGAATGCAGTCACCACTTTTCTTTTTTTACCAGATACCAAATTACCAATGCGCTTAAGGGCAAACAACTGTACTTTTTTCATGGTCGCTTACATTTTGATCAATTTCAATTAATTAGCATTTTTAATTTTTCTCATGGTCATCCAAATCCAATGCACGAGCAAAAATAATGTTCCCTGCCTTTTAAACTCTTCCAAATGTGATTGATTCAGTCCTCTTGTGTGCACAACAATCCCTAAACAGAAAATGGAGAAAGGTGTTGCATGTGCATATAATTGTCTTCGTTCTTAATTGCTTTGTAGCTATGTGCATTTGCGGGTGCCAAGAGTGATTTTGTGTCGATGATCAAATTTGCCCATTACTTGTGCACTATTGGTAGTGGTAACTTCTGGTTTATGTGTATTACCTACGTAATCGACAAAAGCAATGAAATTAGGTAGTCTATTTTCCAAAGGTTACTCGAATGTTTCATTTTTCTTCTTCAATTACTCAAGTCCTTTATGGTTTTTTACTGATCGACGAAAATTTGGATTACTATGATGCGGTTTATTATCGTTTTTGCGGTTTATTATCGTTTTTTCAATTACATTTTTAGTTAGGATCTTCGAGAAAAAAATTGTGCCCCCATTGAATTTTTGTTCTGGATTCGCCACTGGACCAATGTGGTGTGTGTATGGGTGGATGGTGGGGGATAAAACTATTGATTAGTCAATGTTAACAGATCTCGTTCGATGAATAAATTTTTGATGGGGCGTTTTTTGATGGGTGCATGAGGAACAAATGATATGTCGACATGTGTCTTTCCTATTAATTGATTCCAACAAATTTTGTTTCCAAAAATACAAAAAATAAATGTATTTTTGGAGAAAATATTGATTATCTTAATTGGTGTTTGTATTTTTGGAAACAGAATTTATTGCAATTAACATGAAAGACACGTGTCAACATATCATTTGTCCCTCGTGCACCCATCAAAAAACGCCCCCATAAAAAATTTATCCCCGTTCGATGTGTTTCATCAATAGTGAGAACCAAGTTATTTACAGCGTTTAATTTGAATATTGAAGACTTGAAAACTTTTCTTTCGATATTCTGGGATCCATAAGTAGTTTATCTTGATAAACTTAATACTTGTTGAAGATCGAACAAACTATCTAGAGGCATTATTTGCTTGGATAAATCTTGTTCATCGAGATTGGTTATTTCGATAATCATTATCTTGGTTTGATATTTTGACCAAAGGAGTTTATTGATATAAAAGGAAAATTATTTACTCTGCTTATTACTGATCTAATGATTGATATGGATACTATCCAAAAGAGTTGAGTACAGAAGTGTTCACAGGTATGAAGCAAAATCTTGGTCAATTTGTATAGCGGCTTAATTATGAGAGTATTCAAAACTGAATTGGTCCCTAAATCTTTCAGCTAAGTAGTTTTCCTTATTAACAAAATCTTGGGTATTGTGCCTTTACTTACTTTTTTCATTACAGTAGTTATATGATAATTAAGTAATAACACTTGTACGTTAATCATATCTTGGTGAAGATCTCATACTTGTTTAAAACGATTTTTTGACTATTACCAAGATTGATCACCCAGTTAAAATAATCTTGAGGTCATTATTGTTACGATAAGATTATACAAGGTGATTTTGCATTGGTTGATATCGAAAAGATTGTGGTGTACTTGGTGTTGATGGTGGATTTCTGACGAAGGCTAAAATCGTAAAATCATAATTTTGTATATTTCTGACCTAGATTCAGACGAATATATGAATTCATATTTTAGAATTTAGACATGAACGCTCATGTCACGATGATCTATGACTGAGTGTGTAGCCTCTTCAATGCATGCATGAATATGTATCTATTAAAGCCTGTCAGCTAAGCTTTCAATATTCTGCATATTTCATCATTTATACTGAGCAATTCCAGTACACACTTCCGTATAGAATCGAGAATGATTGGGCGGCTCCTAGATGGATTGACCACTATTATAGAGCAACAACGTCTTCAGGATGTCGCAACGTTCCCTGACTATACATAATAAATATTCAGAATGAGTATGATGCTTTCACTATCTCATACCTCGATTCTCGAATAAATATAATTAATGCTCCTAGACAAATCGCCTGCTAGTATATAACTATCAAATTAATTATTCTAGTGCATAATTCACCAATAATTCCTATAAATTTCCATCACCATATTTTATTACTTCAATTCACGGCTTTTCTCAGTTGAATCACATGGATTAGTAGTAAATATTCACTTTTCGGGCATATGGTTCATCACCTAGTAAGCCCCGATAAAATGGTGCGAGTGTACTTAGTAATAATGCACGAGCGAGTACCCAAAAATATGGACCAGTGAGGATATATGGAGAGCTATGCAAAATATAAAACGAAAATATATATTAAAAAAAAAGGCGCACGGGACTGGGACTACCGTCCGGCTGGGCATGCCGTGGCCTTTCCCACGTCTCCCACTTCTTTCATTTTATTATTATTAGTCAACAACTCTTGACTCCCACGTTCGTGCAACCTCCTGGTTTTCCATATTTTTGCCAAATATTGCTCAATTCTCGAAAAAAGCCTACAAGTCGAATGGTCCCACGACCATTGGGTCCTTTTCACCAATAAATATTAAAATATTATTATTTTAATATTCTAAAAAATATTGGACATTCGTGCAAAACCATACTTGCTCATTCATGCAAAAATGAAGAGTTTCAGTCAAGACCAAACTCTTCTGAAAATACAAAATATTGCACAAACGTTCAACAGAAATACCTAAATTCTCAGGAATGGACGCATGTCCACATGGTTGCACGTGCACCACCATGGCCGGTCACTTGACCAACATGTCCAGTCGTCCCACATTCTTTAATCCATATTTTAGATAATTCTCCATTTGGATAATCCACCATATATTTTGGATAATCCTCTCATCCTCTTTCCACCAGTTGGACAATCCTCCTACACCGCCTAGCCAGTCTCTCCACCAATGGCCGGTCCTCATACCCATTGGATAGTTGGTCTCTCTACCCATATTGGACAGTCCCATATCTCTTGGATCCATGGTTCTCCAAAATTAGGGTTTCATACTTATGGTAATTCTGATGAATGACAATAATCTGCATATTGATCCAGCTATCAATATATTTTAATTAATATTTAATGTTCGGTCCTGCTGCCATTATTTCGTTCCTCGAATGCAACATGACATTGGACATGCATACACTTGGTCGACCATTCAATATTTCAGTGGGCAACCATCGAGTCCAATACTTACTAATACTCTAATTCCTACTTTGTCATTCGACAACTCATGACATGGCGGATCAAGAGTGGGCATTCTATAATAACTCAGAAATGTGTGATTTCCATTCAAATACTTGACAAATCAAGATATATTGGTCCATGATCGAGCAATCTCATTATACCAACGTTTATCAATCCAAATCATTCGAGCACCATTGCTACCTCAACTGGCACAATACATGTCATGATTCATCAGACTCGACGTTTATCCAATTATTGATATCCTAGCAGACACCTTATGCTTAGTCCATGAGTCACAAAGCATATCACATTTGTCAATTATGCTAGACTCACCAAGGATACGACTCATGGTCTAGCCAAGTCAATAATTGACCAAATAAATACACATTTGCCTTGCAGACTCCACATACATGAGACATCAATCATGTCACATGGGGGGATATTCACTAGGGTTTTGGTCTGGCGGCCTACAACACGTGCGATGTAACATTACATCCACGATGTGAGTAAGTCGTGCTAGTAGTTGAAGGAGTTATCAAAGTAGTGGATGGATAATCAACGAAGTCTCCCTCGCAATGTAGAACTGGTTCCACCATGATTTCCCACTCCCACTTTCTTCCACTCCTCTACAACCATCACACTTACTAGAGATCAATGTGTTAACTACTTCTGCAATACAAATAGGTTCATCAACCTATGATTTGATAAGACAACTTAACTCAGTCAATGGATCCCAGTCGAACACTACTGAACAGAACTCAATCAATCTGATCAGAATTCACTGACGGTTCATCAAACTTGCAGAAGTCTCCAACACATCCACAATCCTTCAATCATCATTGATCTCACACAATTCTCAGCTTCCATCCTGCAGATCGACCTTCATCCCTCTTTATGACTGAATTGACTCTAGAACGACCATTATCTTGGTTTAGGCCGGAGTCATAAAGATTGATCTCTCGAACACAAAGCACTCACGTGCAGTGCATCTGTTAAAGGTTTAGGCAATTTGCTGAATCGAGGATTCTCCATACGCAAAACTCTCTACTTTTCCTCAAAATCCAGCAAATCGTTTTTACCCATCAACACTTGGTATTCTAGTCATTTCAACTATCATTGGGGACATGTTACCCCTTAATGTATTTGTTTATGTCGATAACATTATGATCACCATCAACCGTGATTCTATAATTTCTTCTTCATAACAAAAAGTGCTTCTGTATTTTTTTATAAAAGATATCCAAATCCAATGTCTTTTGGGCCTTGAAGACTTTAGATCTCATAAAGGCATTTTTCTAAGCCAACGAGAATATGTTTGTGATATTTTACGAGACTATGATCATTTTAATGCTCCCAGTTTGTCCTCTCTAGTGGAACAACATCTTAAACTACTTCCTACGATAGTGCCCTCTTGATGATTCTAAGCTATTTTGCCTCTTTTTTTTTTAATCTCATGGTTATGCAACCTGACAACCCTTATTCTGTGATGCACCTTAGCTAATTTATAATATCTCGTTGTTCTTGTCATATGGATGTTGTCATCCGTATTTTGCATTTATTCAAAAGGCACAATTGGTTATTGCATCATGCTTTCATCTTCTAGTTCAATTACATTTTACTATAGGTAATTTTACCATGTTGGCCGACAATCCTCTTTTTAGAAAGTCTAAAAAGCAATTGATTATGTCATGTTTTTCCACAGATATTGAATATCAAACTCTTGTTAATTGATAGGTGTAGAATACACCGTATTTATTATCTAGTATTTATGCTTTCTTTGCTATTTTTCGTGTGAATTATGTATCTTATGTGTGACTTTGAGTTATTAGGTGCTTTGGAGTCATATGGAGCAAAAGAAGGAGAAATTAGCCATTTGGAGCATAAAGGGCAAAGTGGTAAATTCACAGGCGAGCTACACTTGGAGCGGGTTAAGGTGTGCGAGACGGAGTTGAAGAATGAACTGTCAGTTTCGCATAAATGACAGTTGAAAAGAAGAATTAGGCTGTCATCAGTCTGGAACCGACAGGCTAAATAAGTTTAGGTGGCTCATATCAATTCCTGGGGTGCCAGTAGTCATTCTGGTCATTACCAAAACTCTAAAATTGGGACAAATGATTTCTCTCAATCATTCGCTCTGAATTTCAGAGATGCTGGCGATTTCAGTCGAGAGATGAAAGGAAGGGAGATGAGGTGAATGATGGAAGCAGTGAACACGATGGAAGCAGATCGAGAACAGCCAGAGAAGGGACTGAACAACTATTTCAGTAGGAGATTGGTTTGATTTCTAGGTTTCAAGGTTTGAATCTGATTAGGGGAGATTGAGAAGAAGTTGTTGCCGCTGAGAGAACTTCAGGTGGAATTGAAGCGAGTTAAAGAGATGGGTTTAGTGTGAATCCGAGCTTAATCTCAATTGTGAGTTGAATCAGAGGGAATTTGATGTGTTGGTGTTCTTGAAGAACTGAAACTAGGGTTTGCTGTCATGAGGCTCTGATTTGAAGTGATGAAGATTTAGATGGGTATTAAAAAGGTGTTTGTTTGATTCTTTGTGATGACGGACTGGAGCTGAGTGTTGATGATTGAAGCAGATGGGTCTAAATCTGAAGAACTGAGATTCTGAGTTGAAGAGATGGATTTTCATGGGGCTAAGTTGCTGTTGGATTCGAGACAGATGAAGCCGGCATAAACTGTTGCCATAAGCTGGTGATGTTGGGTTGCAGCCAGGTTTGATTTTGGCTTTGGTTGATTGCATCTGATGGTGATATAATGAATCCAGGGAAGAACATGAATCCAGTGTGAAGCTGGTGAAGATGAAATTGCTGCTTGAGCTGGAATGGGTTTCCCGAGCCTCTGTTGGTGCTGGTCAATATGTTTTTGTTTTGGGAAAGTTGAGTTGATTCCAGATGATGGTCTGAGCTTGAGATTTTATTGGGGGTGCAAGGAAGTGGTGAAGGTGATGATGTGAACTGAGTTGCGATGGATGATGAGCTTTGGAGCTGTCCAATTGGAGTTGTTCAAGTGGAGATGTAATGGTGATGTGGGTGTTGTTAGCAGGTGATGTTGGCTGTGTTTGTTAGCAGGGGGTTGTAGTGCTGGCTGAAATGGAATGGCAGGCGAAGCTCGAGTCTGCAGCTGAGAATAAGAGCAACAGAGCAGATGGGTATGAGTCTGTGCTATGAAATTGAGTACCAGGTGGAGATGGGAATGGACTAGTGGCCTAAGGTTGGTGGTTGCTGGCATGTGAACTGGTGGTGTTGAGGTTGGCGAGCAGAGCGGAGTGGCTGGTGCTCGCAGTTCACAGTGGTTGAACCAGATGGAGCTGCAGTGAGGGATGAGCCGAGATGTTGGTAATGGATTGTGTTCATGGCTCTGATATGGAATTGCAGGTGAGCAAGAAGCAGCTCAGGCTAGTAAAGGCATGGAAATGTGGATGCAATGCTGTGGAACTACAGGCAGGCTGGAGTGTTGGCAGGATATAATGGCAAAGAAGACGTGGAATGAGGCTGAGGACGAGAAATTGTGAGCTCGAGGTGCAATGCAGGGAATAGCAGGTGGAAGTGGTCTGGCATTGCAGCTGAGGAGCAATTGCTGGCACTGATTTGTGCTTGCTGAGAAGAGGGAGTCCTTGGAGCTGAAATGATGCAGCTGGAGGTGATTGGTGATGCAGGTGTTTCTGGAATGATGATAAATGGTTAGGTATGTTGGCTGTGAAGAAGCAATAACAGATTGAAATGGCCCCATGTATTGGTGCTGTGTATTATACTCTGATGCTATTGTTCTGGTGTTGATGGAAAAACAATTTGAGAATGGATATTTGGTGGAATTCAATGAGAAAGTGAAGCTCAAGTGTGGCAAGGCATGAACTGGAGATGCTGTGAATTGATTGATAATTTGAGGCTGGTGAGAGCTGTAGGCATTGGTGGTTTGAACTGAGCAATTGCAAGTTATGAAGTTTGAAAGGCAATCGAGCAGACCATCATGGTCAATTTGAATCGATGAAGCACCATCCTAGTGCAGCTAAGGATACAATTTGTGCAACCCAACCCATTCAGCCTTGGCCAGTTAGCTCACTCAGCCAAGTCAGATGCTGAAGCGGTTTTAACTCAGATGACTCATCATGACTCGTATGACTAGCCGAGTTGACTCGTTGACCCGAGATGACTCGGTCCTGACCCGTTGACCGGTGACCGGTTTGACTTTGCCGGTCACCCGAGGTACTTTCCGGCGACTTTTCCGGCCAATTTCCGGCCACAATCCCATTTTTCCGGCGAGTGTTTTTGGGACAGAATTTCTACACGGGTTTCTCTCTCTCGTGGGCCGGGTGAATTTCCAACTAATGGACTTTGAAGACAAAACCTAATTTTGGAAGGAGTGGAGCTATAAAAGAGAAGACTCTTCTCAAATATTTATATATTATTATTATCTTTTGGCCTCTACTTTGTTCTAGGGTTTAGAACCATGAAGTTTTTTCTCTTTCTTCTTGTTATGAACTCCATGAATATGAACTAAGTTTTTATTATTGGTTGAAGATGTAGTTGGATTTTGCAACCAAGTTATGATTTTTATGAATTAGTTTACTCTCAATATTATCGTTTGATTTCTACGGGTTATAATACTTGCATGATTGAAGTATTGCAATATGATTGAATGTTTGTTTAGTCGAGTCTAGAATTGATTGAACTCACATCCATATCTATAGCTATTTTAGGTTTTCATCGAGCGATAACCTTGAATACGAGTAGCATGATATGATTCTAGGTTGTAGTGATACATCCTCGTAATCATATGTAGAAATTGACCTTTGTTCGAATTGTTTTGCGCAATGTATTACAATTGCATTGATTAGCCTATTTGAAACTTAATGCTCCTAGGAATTGAACTTGATTAGCGCAAGGCGTTAGGTTATTCTTTAGGTAGAATTCACATACGCATCCCTAATGTGTGTGTTGATGACTTAGGAAATTACGGAGTATTCTTGCAATAAGGTATTCTATGGCTTTTGATGATAGAGAGATTAAATACGAATTCTATTCATATATTCATAAACTTGTTTACAATTGAAGATGAAACCTTTATCCAATATTTTCACATCCTTGATTTGCGTACTTTGTTTGCTTTGCTTTTATTTATTTCCGTTTAAATCAGAAAATCCTCGGTGTTTTATATAGGAAACCATAACAATTTGACAACCTAGACCTCTCTGTGGGATCGATCCTTTCTTGCCCTTGCTATATTTATATTTTGAGTAGTAAGAAAGTGTAATTTATATTTGTGTCGGCTGACAACCGGTCATTAATCTTACAACTAAATTAATGGTTGCATTATCTTTTCAAGTGCCTTCATATCCTTCCCCCTTTTTCCGTATCAGTTTATTGTGACGATGAAACAATCATCCTAATCAATCTAGATAGTTTAAGTCTTTATTAATTGAGATCGATAACGAGACTTGTTTTTGTTGAACTCGCATCTTGAAAGGTAGATTACAAGTTTCATACTTGTCAGAATTCAGATCATGTTAATTTGGATATGACTAGGTTGATCTTGTATATTGATTTGTGAGATCTTCCAAGAACTCTTCTACACAATCAGGTTCACGAACTTTTAAGTCTAGCCATATTGATTGTGAAAGAGAAGGAGAAAAACTCTTCATACATATTGTTCAAGGGTCTTTGACTTATACCTATACTTGCAATTGGATTGAGTTTTTTCTATATAGGTTGCCGAACTAAAAAGTTCGTGGTATCCTTGGTATCCTATCCTTTTCAGTAACCTCATACCGACTTTCGATCATCTAAAGAACCTCCCTAATTGGCATTCGTGAAAATTGATAATATGGGTAGAGAATTGTGGCAAAATTGTAATTCATAACTCAGTGTGTATGCTTCAGATAATAAAATATTCGTTTAACTAAAGCCCAATGTTTTTTTGTTTGAAATCAAAAGTTATATGTAGATTCATGAGCATTAAGAAGAGTATTTTTTTGTACTACGGTACATAAAATTACCATGGGTAAATAAAATCATCTAAAAATGGGTTTCCAGATTATCAAGTGAAATGAGTAGTTGTTGCGATTGGAGAGGAAATAGGCTTAGCATATAACATGTTTGTTCGTGCAAGATGATCTTCAATATACTTCTGTTGAGATACGATGTTACCTTTTTAGTTTGTTGTAGTAACCGAAGACTCCCAAATATTTAAGTACAAACTCTTTTCCAATTAAAAAAATGATATGGAAAATAAACAAAAGTATTTTACATAAAAAATAAGTTATCCACATCCAACAATACATACACAACCATATATGGTATCCCAGTGGGGTCATTTTTAGATCCAATATCCAATAAAATCAATTGTGAGACACAATTGGATTTGTCGAGTATATCACGCCCATCGAAAACCATTTTAACTAAGAATTTCTTAGCTTGCACACATGTATGGGATGACAAGAATCAGATTGCCCCGATATTTTACCTTCTTCCATGTAAATCGTTTTTACCCCAAAACAATTAGCATTAGGTTTTAACGAGAAAGTTCACTTATTTTCAACGCAGTCGAGGGAGTAGATTCGATAGGTTCCATATTGAAGCAATGCATTAAGTTTGGTGGTCATAGCTGATAGGTGTAGAATACACCGTATTTACTATCTAGTAGTTTATGCTTTCTTTGCTATTTTTCGTGTAAATTATGTATTTTACGCTTGTTTTGAGTTTTGTAGCTACTCTGGAGTCACACGGAGGAAAAGAAGAAGAAATCACTCAATTCGAGAAAAAGGGTAAAATTGTCATTTCACCAAGGAGGGAATACTATATGGAGCACGTTTAAGGTTAAGGGCGACCCAATTTGGAGGAGTGCTAAAGCCGGGCCCCCGCAGAGGTTAAGGGGGTTTGCCATCGGGGTATCCCTTATCATTTATCAAGGGGTGTATTTATCAGTCTTATCTATGGGGTATACCTATCTATATCGTCCCAACCCTAGGTCGAGAGATTTTTCTCAATTCATATTTCGTACATGAGTGAGGAAGAAAAGCGAGCCATGGCTGCCAAGTTACTACTTTTGAGATCGAGAATTCGGATCGAGCGAGAAAAGGAAGATAAAGAAGAACGAGTTCTTTGCCATGAGTCGATGAACATCCCATGAGGAAGATAAAGAAGAAGAAGAGGGTTTGATGTTGCATCGATATCGATTGGAAGGAGGATTGAGCTTGGTTTTGAAGTTACTCAACCACGAGAGGTGAATTGAAGAAGCGAGAGAAGTTGATGGCGTTTTCGTGGTTCGATCTGGAAGAAACGGCAATGAGATTGGAGATGGCTCGGATGAATCGAAGATGGGTTTGGTGGCCCCGTTTGGAGCTCGGTGACCGAGTTAGATGAAGAAACAGAGGTGGGTTGAGCTTGAATGAGTTGTTGTTGTACTATGAGATGAACAAGAGAAATTCGTGAGGATTGAGTTGGTGGTAATTTTGAGAAATCGATAGAAGGGAACAATGGAGTATCATAGATTGAAAATGGTGTTGGTGGTGATTGATTGAGAGGGTTAATAGAAAATGGGTTAGTGATGCTTTTCATTTTGACAAAGAATCGGTGTTGGTGGTGCTTTGGCAGTCTTGAGTTAATGTTGCGGGAGCGGATAGAACACAACGATTGAGTGAAAGTGCCGTGTTGCGGAATGAACAAAATGAATGTTCGAATTGCTTTAGATGTATGCTAGGAATGTCACAGGATGGAGTGAAAGAATGGCTCGAAACAACTAGGAAAGCCCTATAAACAATTAAACTCGGCCTAATTTTCCTCCGGCCGAGCCGGCGAGGCCGATCCGGACGATCCCGATGACCGATCCCAACCGAGTTCAGGACCGATTCCGGTAAACTGAAATAGGATTAACTCGAGTCTGACTCACTCCTTCTCCTTGACCTTTGACTAAGCGTTGGTGACGGTTGACCCATTTGACCGTTAGTCCTAACTGAGGACCGGGACGGAATATTCGTCGAATATTCTCTTGACGGAGAAATTTTCTCAGTGGCGATGGCGACAATTTGTGGGATTCCGGCCACAATCCCGATTTTCCCAATGAGCCAAAAATTTTTAATTTTCTATGGACTTCTCTCATGGGTGTGAAGACTTGGGCTAGGAATTGGATGGAGAATTGGACTCAAATTTGGAAAGAGAAGGTGGAAGAGTTGAGAAAAGCTTGGATTTGGAAATTGAATTGCAAAAGAATAAGGATTCTATTCCTTGGAAGAATTGGAGAATGTTGAAGCCTATAAATAGAGAAGTTTTCTACAACTTCTACACATCTTTCTCTACCTCTTTCTACACATCTCTACACACACAATTCTTTTCTTTTCTTATTCTTTGTGTGAACTCTTTTAACATGAGTAGTTAATTTATTGATTGAGGATGAATTCCTAGTTTTTAAACATATGATTTGAGTTTTTGTTTTCAAATTCTATCTTGAAGTTTTTCACATAATTATCGTTTGTTTTTACTAATAGGAGTGATCTTAAAGACATTCATGATTGATTGATAGATTGTTTAGGTGGCCAACTAAATTGATTTGTTAATTTGATCTAAAGCTAGTGAAAGTTAGGAGATAAGTAATCGTTTCTTGACTCTTTACATAAGTAGCAAACACGAGACCTTGCGGAGGGATTCCGTGGAGCAATTGTGTGTAGAAACAACGCTAGAAAGTGAACCAAGCGAACCGAGTTTAACTACTAGTACTAAACCTAAATTCATAGATCTTAATGCATTCGGGAATTACATCTTGTAAGCGGACCTCAAGGTGGTTCTTTTGAATAGAATCGATAACTAAGCGGACTGTTACTCGGTGAAATTAGGGATTTTGGGGCTAGCTAAGCGGACCTGCTATCCTACGGTTGGTGATAATCTGTGACTAATAACAAGTAGAAGAGAACATAACTTGATTCATTGTTTCATAACGAAGAAGGATTCCTTGATCTTGTCTCTCTTATTGTTTTCAACTTTCGATTTTAATTGTTTTGTTTATTTTTCTTTTGCTTTTTACACCCCCCTTTCGTGACAATTTTTACAACTAGAATCTCGTGCTCCTCGTGGATCGACCTTGACTACCCTATATTACTTGTTAATTAGGTAGTAAAGTATTAATTAATTTGATTGCACCTACGACACGCATCAAATTTTGGCGCGGGTGCGGGAGCAACGGATGATTTTAGTTGTTTTATTTTTCTTTTGCTTTATTCTTGCTTTGTTGGATTCTATTCCGTATCTAACTTGGTTTTTGAATCTTATTATTGTATCGGTTTTCCATGTACGGTGGACAAGAGCAAGCATATTACAACAATCAATACGGTTTTCAACCTCAACATTATGACAACTTCCAACCATCCTTAGGATACAATCAAAACCAATATTTTGGCTATGATAAATTTTCTACGAACCTTATGGATATTCTCATACATATCAACAACCTTATGACGGGTATGTGAGTGGACAATCACATGGATGGAAGGGTAGTTATGCATCTAACAATTTGTTTTCTAGTAATGTGCGAAGACAGAGAATTTGGAATATACTCCTCTTCATCGTGTTTTTCCTTCACTTTTTCCAAAAGAGGAGATGCCGTCTAACGGTGGTAAGCGTGTGAACGTCAGGAAACTTGCACAGAAATTATACAAATTGGAAGATGATGGGGACTCGGAAGAGCTTGTCGCAGAAATTAGTAGGACTATTCATATGGAACTTAAACGACGTCGGGATAAAGGTTATGAAACCGATGAAGATTCTTATTATGGGTGAGTCCGAAATGAAGGTGATTGTGTTGAAAAGGACCAACCTTTGGAGACTTTTGATGACACTAGTGTAGATTACTCAAGCCTTGATCTTAATAATGATCAATCACCTATTCAAAAGGAAGAGCTTGAGGAAGATGCATTTATTGCTTGGCAAAATTTTCTTAAGGAAAGATGGGAGTCCGCGGAAGTGTATGAATGTTCCGACAATGAGGAAGTTATTCCAACTCCGGATCATAATAACGATCCTTCACCTATTCAAAAGGAGGAGATTGGGTGTGACTTACCTATTGTTATAAACGGTGTAACACCCGCACATGAAGATTTTACAATCTTTACCGATGAAATTCATTTTTGTGAATGGCCCGATTCCGATGATGAGAATGTTGAAGAGATGATACTAGAGGATGAAACCACATTCATTGATTTTGTGGAAGACCCAATTGAACTTGCGAATGATTTTAATGATGCCGAGACTATGGTTAAGGTAGACAACGACGAAGAATGGTTGCAAGGTTTAATAGAGGACCACGATATACAAGAGGTAAGTGATTCACTTGAATTTGTTAAGGATGAAGAGGATTCTATAATACAAGAAATTGTGCAAGGTTTGTCTAACCCTTTGCCTATTGATTCTTCTCCTTTACCTCTTATTGGTTTGAATGTATGTGCTTGAAAGTATTTTTGGATGATTTTGTTTCTAGATATCCACCATTGGAAACACTTGATGCTAACACTATGCGGAGTTTGCCAAGAGGAATACATGGAAGTTCCCAAATTCTATGTTCTTTATACACTTCCGAGTGTGGACGAGAATAAGTGTGGGGGAAATTTCTATCGAGCGATAATTTCACTATTGTTTTCTTGTGCTAATATTTGTATGGAGTTATTGTTTGCAAAATGTATTATGGGTGGATCCTCAAATTTTCCGATTGTTAGTATATGGGGAATGAATCTTGCAAGAGCCAAGTCGGGCCGTCCGACTTTAAAACAAGCGCTTAATGGGAGGCAACCCATCGGTTTTGTATTTCTTATCTTTTTGCTTTTTGTTATTTCTTTTTCTTGTTTCTTATCATGTTAAAATTTCCCACCTTAACTTTACTAGGAGGATTCAATTACATTGAGGACAATGTAAGGTTTAAGTGTGGGGGAGTGGTTAAGCATGTTTTTAAAACAAAAATTACAAAAAAAAAATTAAAAAAATTAAAAAAAAAAAAAAAAGAGTTTTACATAAAAATTCCAACTTTTAAAGATTTTAGAGTCACTAGCATACTTCTAGGTATGTTTACATAGAGTTTTTGACCGACATAATTGAACTTGGAAATGTTAGAGAACTACATTCGGATTTCTTGTTTGTTTGAGTGTTAAATAATGGATTTAATCATGCCGGTGATGCGAATTTGGTGCAGGGAGAAGTGCGTTATTAGAGTTGCTGATCAATCATTAGTGGAGACTACCCGTATTCATATCATGAGAGGCACCGACCAGAAATCTTCCATCTACTAAAGAGCTTCTTTTGTGTGTGTCACCGTAAGTCAATTCCGGGTAGAATGGTGAGCTACCCAACCTCCCACCACTAAAAGCACTACTCTATGATCTCTTGAGTGCTAATTTTGTCAATCATGAGGGTGACGTCCATGGATGAAAGCCTCCTTCTTGTAGTTCGATTTGCAGTTAGCACCATTCTCTCTCTCTCGACAACAACGGATCCATAGAAACACTCTCATCATCAACAAGGAGCGACATCAAAATCTACAAGGAAAGTTGGAAAAGTTTAAGGTTTACAATCAACGGAACGGAGCGGATTTTACATATATGTTGAAGACTTACAATACAATGAGGTAATTTTATATCCAAGTATGAAGACTTATTCACAAGAGCGAAGAAAATCAAAAGGTGAGAATTTTTGAAGTTTATGATTTCAAGGCGATACAAGTTGTGAAGAATCAAGCGGTAAAATACTTCTCCCACGGCCATGGTTTATTTTTGTATTTAATTTCTCTTGTTTCAATTTAAAAAAAAAAAAAAAGAAAGAGAGAAAAACAAGAGAAATATTTGTTTTGTTAATAAGCCGTGGGGAAGGAAAATATATAAGGAAGTTTCAAGCAACAAGGATTATTAAGGAAAAGAGTTATAAATTGTCAAGGATTTATGAAATTCAAGGGTTTATCATCAATAGTTGAAACCAAGGACGAAGACCATGAAGATCAAGACGAGGAGCGGAAGACGTTTCTATTGGATGCCGTGAGAGTGGTGTTATCATAATTGGCGATCGGATGTGAAGGTAAGTAAGTAATCTCATCCTCGATAAAATGGTTGATTTCCTTTCTTAGAGATCGTCAGAAAAATGGTTTTTCAAAATATTAAAAGATGTGGGTTTTTTTTAAAAATATTTGGAAGTTGTCCTTCCCACCATTCAACGTGATGCGAGGATTTCTATCTTCATTCCTACCGCACACATGTGAGAACCATAAAAAAGCCGTCTTTTTGAGTGCAATTATCATAAAATCTTATTTGGTGAGGCGAAGTCGAGGCGAAATGCTTATTGATCGTTTCTCAAACACGCATTCTCTCATTATGGTGTGGTTATTTCTCACTCAACATTTAAGAATGAGAATATGTTCTTTAGTATTTCTAACTTCTTATTACTAGCATGCAGAAACTCTATGTCCTCATAGCTCTTTGGATGCTTGTGACGCTTGAAGTTTTGAAGTTGTGAGTTTTTAGTTTGATTTGCTCGAGGACTAGCAAAGTCTAAGTGTGGGGGAATTTGATAGGTGTAGAATACACCGTATTTACTATCTAGTAGTTTATGCTTTCTTTGCTATTTTTCGTGTAAATTATGTATTTTACGCTTGTTTTGAGTTTTGTAGCTACTCTGGAGTCACACGGAGGAAAAGAAGAAGAAATCACTCAATTGAGAAAAAAGGGTAAAATTGTCATTTCACCAAGGAGGAATACTATATGGAGCACGGCTAAGGTTAAGGGGCGACCCAATTTGGAGGAGTGCTAAAGCCGGGCCGCAGAGGTTAAGGGGTTTGCCATCGGGGTATCCCTTATCATTTATCAAGGGGTGTATTTATCGAGTCTTATCTATGGGGTATACCTATCTATATCGTCCCAACCCTAGGTCGAGAGATTTTCTCAATTCATATTTCGTACACAAAGTGAGGAAGAAAACGGCCATGGCTGCTACTACTTTTGAGATCGAGAATTCGGATCGAGCGAGAAAAGGAAGATAAAGAAGAACTGAAGATGGCCGCCATGAGTCGATGAACATCCATGAGGAAGATAAAGAAGAAGAAGAGGGTTTGATGTTGCATCTCGATATCGATTGGAAGGAGGATTGAGCTTGGTTTTGAGTGTTACTCAACACGAGAGGTGAATTGAAGAAGCGAGAGAAGTTGATGGCGTTTTGTGGTTCGATCCGGAAGAAACGACGGCCGAGATTGGAGATGGCTCGGATGAATCGAAGATGGGTTTGGTGGCCATTTGTTTGGAGCTCGGTGACGAGTTAGATGAAGAACAGAGGTGGGTTGAGCTTGAATGAGTTGTTGTTGTACTATGAGATGAACAAGAGAAATTCGTCGTGGATTGAGTGGTGGTAATTTTGAGAAATCGATAGAAGGAACAATGGAGTATCATAGATTGAAAATGGTGTTGGTGGTGATTGATTGAGAGGGTTAATAGAAAATGGGTTAGTGATGCTTTTCATTTTGACAAAGAATCGGTGTTGGTGGTCTGGGCGGTCTTTGAGTTAATGTTGCAGGAGCAGATAGAACACAACGATTGAGCTGAAAGTGCCTGTGTTGCAGGAATGAACAAAATGAATGTTCGAATTGCTTTAGATGTATGCTAGGAATGTCACAGGGATGGAGCTGAAAGAATGGCCTGAAACAACGGCCGGAAAGCCCTATAAACAGCCGAAACTCGGCCAATTTTCCCCCTCCCGAGGCCGACTCCGACATCGATCCGTCGGACGATCCCGATGACCGATCCCAACCGAGTTCAGGACCGATTCCGGTAAACTGAAATAGGATTAACTCGAGTCTGACTCACTCCTTCTCCTTGACCTTTGACTAACTGTTGACTGACGGTTGACCCATTTGACCGTTAGTCCTAACGGAGGACCGGACGGAATATTCCGTCGAATATTCTCTTGACGGAGAAATTTTCAGGTGGCCGACGGCGACAATTTCGGCCGGATTCCGGCCACAATCCCACTTTTCCCATGAGCCAAAATTCGAGAATTTTCTATGGACTTCTCTCATGGGTGTGAAGACTTGGGCTAGGAATTGGATGGAGAATTGGACTCAAATTTGGAAAGAGAAGGTGGAAGAGTTGAGAAAAGCTTGGATTTGGAAATTGAATTGCAAAAGAATAAGGATTCTATTCCTTGGAAGAATTGGAGAATGTTGAAGCCTATAAATAGAGAAGTTTTCTACAACTTCTACATTATCTCTACACACACAATTCTTTTCTTTTCTTATTCTTTGTGTGAACTCTTTTAACATGAGTAGTTAATTTATTGATTGAGGATGAATTCCTAGTTTTTAAACATATGATTTGAGTTTTTGTTTTCAAATTCTATCTTGAAGTTTTTCACATAATTATCGTTTGTTTTTACTAATAGGAGTGATCTTAAAGACATTCATGATTGATTGATAGATTGTTTAGGTGGCCAACTAAATTGATTTGTTAATTTGATCTAAAGCTAGTGAAAGTTAGGAGATAAGTAATCGTTTTTGACTCTTTACATAAGTAGCAAACACGAGACCTTGCGGAGGGATTCCGTGGAGCAATTGTGTGTAGAAACAACGCTAGAAAGTGAACCAAGCGAACCGAGTTTAACTACTAGTACTAAACCTAAATTCATAGATCTTAATGCATTCCGGGAATTACATCTTGTAAGCGGACCTCAAGGTGGTTCTTTTGAATAGAATCGATAACTAAGCGGACTGTTACTCGGTGAAATTAGGATTTTGGGGCTAGCTAAGCGGATCCGCTATCCTACGGTTGGTGATAATCTGTGACTAATAACAAGTAGAAGAGAACATAACTTGATTCATTGTTTCATAACGAAGAAGGATTCCTTGATCTTGTCTCTCTTATTGTTTTCAATAGCCTATCTCTACTGAAGATGTACATTTTCCTACCATGGAAATATGTACTCACACAAAATTGACATATGGTTATCGGTATGATTTTATCTCCTAACTTGATCAGATTATCGATCTTCCTTTATAGAGTACCTAGTCCTAGGTCCAATTGGTAATTATCGAGTTATCTCTAGGTCGGTTATCACAATAGAGTTTTGAAGGAAAGTAAGAGAGAGAAATAGAAAAGATAATTTTTATTGATCAAGTTAGACTGAATAATATATCATGGGTTACAAAGTGATCCTTCTTGGGATTATATACAGTTACATGGCATATGAATCACGCTAAAAGCATGTCTAATGGGGACCACTCGTGTCTACATGGAGATAACATCATGATCCTCTTTACTTCGTTGTTAAGTTAGTATCTCAATATGTGATCTTCATTATCTATCGATCTTAAGGTTTTGACTCTGACAATCTTGGCTTTCTCCTCACTTCTTGCTCCATAACTCATGTCTTATACGTGTCACGATTGTAGTTGCAGGAAATCCTACACTACACCCCTCACAAGAATCCACACAACTAAGTGTTTATGGGTGAAAACTATTCCTGCTGGATTTGGTAATTTGGGGTATGTGGATGAGGAATGAATCTAAACCCCTAAACAAATGCACTGCGCGGTGAGTGCTTGTAGATTCGGAAATCAATCTGTGCAAGTCCGGCCTAAACCAAGAAATGGCCATTCCAGACTTGTTTCGGTCACAAAGTGAAGGAGATGTGGTTGATCTTAGGGAGGGAAGCGAAGAAGGTGTTGAGATTGTGAAGGTGTTGGCTTGCTTATGACTTGTAACAGAAAGGGAGCAGGCTTACGATTGATGCAAGCGAGCTCTGGGTGTTTGAATACGTTTTGTATTAACACTTGGTTTCTGTCTCGTCTGGACTTGTATTGTTTTTCTCCTCTCCTGTTTTTCTCTTGTTTTTTTGAAAATAGGTAGGAGAATCTATTTATACAAGTCATTTGAGCCTTATTCACGTCTCTCGTGGGAAGTGGAGTGATGGAGTAGTGGAGGTGTGTGTTGGTGTTACACGACCAGTCTTGCCCACTTCTCCTGTCATCTCAAACCGTCCATGACTTCCTGACATGTTCTTGTGATGGCGCGTTGCACGCTGCACGCTGTAAACCGCCGGACCAATACCCCAGTATGTATCCCCCAGTTTGTGACATGATTGATGTCTGGAATGTGTGGATCGTGGATCCATGAAATGTAGCATGTAATGCTGAATTGAATAACTGCGTTATTCAGGAAGTTGATACTTGTGAAGTATCATGTGTATCATTCGAGCAAAATCAAGAATTTCAGTCAAAGATCAAACTCTTCTGAAAATCCAAGATATTGCTCAAACGCATACCGGGAAAATATCAAAACTCTCAGGACTAAGACACGAACATTATGGTGACATGGGCATGCTTCCTTGACAGACCAAGGCCGGCCCTAAGGTTGCAAGGATCCGGTCCCACACATCTTCATAATTTTGACCTAATTTGCTCAATTGCTCATATTAGGTCCAAACTCTTTCCAACCTACTTGGAATTTGCTCAAACGACCATCAGCTGGTCCCACGACCACCAAGGGCCGGTTTCATGCCCTCTTGGTCGGTCCCTCACTTCTCCATAATTAGGTTTCATCACCTAATGCTTAGACGAGCATTATTCTAATAAATGATTAAACCAGCATTTAATCATCCTTTCACCAACCAGTCAACAAAGGACTTTGGTGCACGCTCACTCGAGCACTTGGGCGCTACATGGTCGTCCATCATCCCATGTAGCCGGTCACTCCTTCACTCAGTGGCCTATTTTCAATAAATCATCAATTGTTGAACAATTGATCAAAATTAGGGTTTCGAACAAATACTCTGCAAATCACGATTTTGAGCAATTTCAAACACTAATAAATTTATGTTGACTCAGCAGTCAACATCTGGATTAATTATATAATATTTGGTAGGCTACCAATATTTTAATTAATATTTTATTGGGTCACATTATCAATAATTCGTCGAATTGAGCAATACTTGCTCAGTTGCTCGAATATTGATCCAACTATCAATATTCACTAATTCGTCGAATTGAGCAATACTTGCTCAGTTGCTCGAATATTGATCCAACTATCAATATTCAGTAATTCGTCGAATTGAACAATACTTGCTCAGTTGCTCGAATATTGATCCAACTATCAATATTCAGTAATTCGTCGAATTGAGCAATACTTGCTGCTCGAATATTGATCCAACTATCAATATTCAGTAATTCGTCGAATTGAACAATACTTGCTCAGTTGCTCGAATATTGATCTAACTATCAATATTCCGCCGAATATTACTCAATATTCAACAATTCGTCGAATTTACAATATTTGCTCAGACTAGCAATATCAACACCGTTTAATCCATAAATCACTGAGCATTCGTCAATCATGCTCAATTCAACAAAACCTAGACTCACTGTCTAATCAAGTCAACGACTGTCTAATCAAATACACGCCTGCTTTGCATACTCCACGTTCGTGAGACATCAATCACGTCATATGGGGGAAATCAGTTAGGGTTTTGGTCTAGCGGCCTACAGCACGTGTGTTTATCCACGATGAGAAATTTGAGTAAGTCGTGCAAGCGGTTGAAGGAGTTAGCAAAGTAGTGGGTGGAAGATCAACCAGGTCTCCGCACGACATGGAACTGATTTTACCACGATCTCCCACTTTCCCACTCTTTCACTCAAGAAACCGTCACACTTACTGGGATCAATGTGTTCGTTATTCTGACAATGTAAACAAGTCCAAAATCGATGACTAAAGACAACAATATTCGTCTACACAATAATTCTCGATTGGAACTTATTCGAACTCAACAGTTCACAGAAAACTTGCAGAAACCCACAACACATTCACGATCCTTGATCATTGATCTCACACATTTCTCAGCTTCCCTCCTACAGATCAACCATCTTCCCTCTTTGTGACCAAATTGACTCTGGAATGGCCATTGACTTGGTTTAGGTCGGAACCCTACAGATTTATCTCTCAAACTCAAAGCACTCTAGTGTAGTGCATTTGTTTGAGGTTAGGCAGTTCGCTCGGTTGAAGGAGCCTCCGTCACACGGTCGTCTCTCCATTCCCTAAAAAACCAGCGAATTGTTTTCCCCCATCTACAATCATATCTACGAAGTTCAAAAGATAAGCATTATACTTCGTACTCTAATTCCCTAATATTATGATCATACTATTATGACCATGTCACATCACTAGAGTATTATACAATATGTACAGTACACACAAATCCGCAGTTATGTTTTCAATATAGCGCGACTTGAAAGATACGTCAGGAATGAAGTAGTTCAAGTCAATATTACTAACCTCAAGTGGAAGGATGATGTCGTCGTTGTAGTTCGCTAATTCTTCACATTCTTTAGGTCTTCAGAGTAATACTTGTATGTCTCAACATTCCTAGACTTTCTAGTCTAACCTAAACGAAGTTGACTTTAGTATTTAATCAAGCGATTTTAGATGAGTTTTGACACACTAAAATATGACAACCAAACTTGACATACCAACGCTTGGTGAGTTCAATCGAGCTATACTCTAACAGCTAACTTATCTTCCATACCTTTCCAACTTACCCTTGTTCTACGAAGGGTTAAAAGGCTTGAAGGCTATGGCCGATGCACCTTACATGCATCACTGGCTTCCGAGTTCATTATAGGCATTGAACATGCCTTGAACTTACGCATAGGCCATTGGAGGCCTAATACCCCATCTTAACTTAGCTTAGGCATTGCTGAGAGCATGCACTTGTGTTGCTTGTACCAAGATGTAGATGGTGGATTTTCGACAAAGGCTAAAATCGTAAACCCATACTTATACGTATTCCTGATCCAGCAATCAGATAAATATTGAGGCTCATGTCTCTTATCGGAAGCATGAAAGATCATGTTATAAAAATCTCTGACTAAGAATACTGTCTCTCAGAGTATATATATATATATAGATATGTAGTCTCTCAACTGAGGCAGCGACATATCTCAAGAATACTGAGCAATTTCAGTAATTACTTCTATATAGAATCAAAAGATTAGACGGCTCCTCTAGCCTGCTAGTATAGAACAATAACGTCTTCAGGATGTACCCTGACTATATGAAAGAAAATTTGACGCTTCAACAAGCTCATATCACTCAATTTCTGAATAATTAATGCTCCTAGATGATCGTGCTAGTATAGAGCCATTAATTAATTATTCTCAAAATCAATAGATTCATTAACTGAATCCCTGGAAAATATTCAATATTTTCATAATATTTCGTTACTTCAATTTATGGTTCTTCTCATCAGAATTCCATGGGTTAGTAATAAATATTCAACACACGGGCATCTGAGCTACCTTTGAGTAAGCCCCGACCAAAATGGTGTAAGTGTACTCAACGATGATGCACTAACAATCACCGCACGAACAAGTATTTCAAAATACGACGAGACGATGAACCTATGCAAATAGGAAAGAAAATAATAAAATAATAGTCAAGGCGCTAGGGATCGGCTCAATGGACGGCTAGTCATGCCGTGACCAGCCCCACGCCCAAATTCTATATTTTATCATATTTTATTATTTTCCTTGATCTCATGAAAATCCTTTCATTTGAACAAATATCCTTCGTTTTGAGGAAACTCCTCAGTTTCATGGTGTTTCCTTCACACTGAGGAAATAATATAAATTAGGGAAAATATTGTGGGGCCGTGATTATTGGCCAACCGGCCATGCCTTGATCCCACCGGCCCACACCTCATGGTTCCTCATTATTTTATTATTATTTCCCTAATCTCATGAAAACTCCTTAATCTCATGATATTTCCTTGATCCCATGAAAATAATATAAAATTAGGGAAACCCGTGGGACCGGGCCATAGCTGGCCCCACACGTCTTATTTTATTATTATTATATTTTTCATGTTTCCTTAATCCCATGAAATTCCTTGATTTCATGATGTTTCCTTCAAATTATGAAAATTCCTTCAAATCGTGAAATAATACATAAAGTTAGGGAAAACTCACGGGACCGGGCCCTAGCCGGCCAACCATGCCCAAGCCGGTCCCACACATCTCTTATTTTATTATTATTATTTTATGTTTTCCTCATCTCATGGAAACTCCTTGATTTCAACAAAACTCCTTGGTTTTAACAAACTCCTTGGTTTTATGATATTTCCCTAAAATCATGAAAACATAATAAAATTAGGAAAAATACCATGGGACTGGCCCCTTGGATGGACGGCCATGTCTTGGCCATAGACGGTCCCACACTTTATGATTCCTTCATTATTTTATTATTTTCCCCTCATCTCATGAAGTTTTCACGGTCTCAGCAAAAATCCCTGATTTCTTCATATTTTCTCAAAATGTTGCTCAAACGCACACCAAAAAATATCAAAATTCTCATAACTGAGATACGAACACTTTGGTGACGTGAGCATGTTACCTTGACCAACCAGGGTTGGATCTTTGGCTTGCAAGAGGCCGGTCCCATGTATTTTGACAATTTTGACCTAATTTGCGCAATTGCACGTATTAGGTCCAAAACTCTTCCAAACAACTTGGAACTTCATAAGACGATCAATATTCAATCCCGTGACTACCCAGGGCCGGTTTCATGACCCCTTGGTCGGTCCCTCACATCTTCATAATTAATTAGGTTTTGTTACCTAAGGTTCAGACGAGCATTATTTTAATAAATGATTAAACCAGCATTTAATCATCTTTTTCATCAAATCAACTGGTCTTCAGGAGACCTTGATATTTGCTCATGAGAGCATCTGGGCATTACATGGTTGATTCATAATCCCATGTAGCCGGTCCCTCCTTCGCTCCGTGGTTAATTTTCAATAAACCATCAGTTAATCATCAATTGATCAAATTAGGGTTTTGAGTCCAAGGTTCATAATTCCAGATTCAAACGCTAATAATTTTTACGTTTATCCCATGATCAACATTTTATTTATCATACTCGGTTTAATTGCTAGTATCTTATTTCGTCATGCTTCCAATAATTCATCGAATGAGCAATATTTGCTCAAACCAAGGAATACTGGTTCAACTATCAATATTCAACAATTCATCGAATGAACAATATTTGCTCATGTTAGCTTATTCACGCATTATATCTATGTCTCAACAGACATGTTCAATTCATGAGTCTCAGAACATTTCCAAATCACGTTCGACTCAACAAAACAAGGACTCATCGTCCCATGAAGTCATGAAGTCAGCAACTGACTAACTAAATACACGTCTGCCTTGCAGACTCCACAATCACACGAGACATCAATCGTGCTACATGGGGGGATATTAACTAGGGTTTTGGTCTGGCGGTCTACGGCACGTGTGTTCATACACACGATGAGAATGTGAGGAAGTCGTGCAATCAGTTGAAGGAGTTAACAAAGTAGTGGATGGAAAATCAACCAAGTCTCCGCACGTTGAGCAACTGGTTTTAACACGATTTCCACTTCCCCATTATTTGATTCCATCAACTGTCACACTTCATGAGATCATGGTGTTTTCAATTCCAGCAATATAAATAAATCTCTGAATCATGATTGAAACAAGGAGAATCTCACGTCAAACAGACAACACGAGATTAACAATACAACTCTCAACAGAGCAAATTCAATCATTCAGAATTTATCTTATTTTCAGAATACACAACACACCTACAATCTTTGATCACCATTGATCTGACACATTTCTCAGCTTCCCTCCTACTGCATCGACCCATCCTCTCTTGCGACCGAATTTACTCTGGAACGGCCATTGTCTTGGTTTAGGCCGGAGTACTACAGATTGATCTCTCGAATTCAAAGCACTCCCTTCTTGCAGTGCATCTGTGTGAGGTTAAGCATTTTGCTTGGTTCAAGGAGTCTCCTCCGCGCTATCATCTCCTCAATTCCGTAAAAACCAGCAAATCGTTTTTCCCTATCTACATGGTAGGCCTCGAAAGGTGTTTATATGATAGCCTACAGTGATAACCGCAAGTGCACGGCGTCTATCGGAGACGCGGCAAGTACGGGTCGATCCCACAAGGACTTGTGGTGCTCTAAGGTTGATCAAGGCTTACTTCCACTGAATTCAGGCAAGGTAATGTGACAATGTGTAACACAGATGTTTTTGTTGCCGATACGGCAGAGTTTGAGCTAAAGTGATTCTAAACTAAAGTAAAAGATACAAATTAAAGAGCCCTAGGGTATTTAAATCCACCACTAACCTACACTTGTAAATTCAGCTACTTATCTTACTCTTGCCCTTATAATAGGTAATGGAGAAGTGTCAATTCTGCCACATACCTAAGGTGTTTCACCAATAGAAGAATCAATCACAACTAAAGTATCTTTCCCAAGTATTACCTGTCTGATTAGAGTACAACTAATCTGAGGATTGATAATGATCTAATTAAATTGAGTTGCAGCATCATCATCACAGGGATATTCTAACTACATTGCATCCATGGCATTGGCATGCCTTGTGGAGAGCAATGTGTTGATATGCTAAGATTAATTCTATCCTAGAACAGTTTAAGCATTCAAGAGGAATATAAATAACATGAATCACATAGCAGCAAGTTAGGGTTTCATCCGAACCCTAGCAAATTGAACTAAAACATGATTAGAGTAGCAAAAATACAAATTAAAACACAACTAAACCTAATTGACGCACTGGCTAACCCAGGCATAACTTCTACACAACACCCTTCACTGCTATTTATACATGCACAGCTCAAAACTACCAAACCCTAATTCTTCCAAAATCGAGATAAAATAGAAAATAAAACAAACATACTCTTCACCCATACTCCGATTCCGCTCTCTCTTTGTCAACCCGGCTTCAACAACTCCCTTGATTGATAGATGAGAAACCTAACTCTAGTTATCTTTAACCTAGCTTCTAGGGTCTTGAGAAGCTATGAAATAGATAACTCGAGAAAGAGTGATGGAGTAGGTGGCTACTGGTGAGGTTGGTGGCTGCGGTAGCTGTGGTAGGAGATGAAGAAGGTATGGTTGCAGAGGGTTGGTCGGGAGGGGGAAAGAAGAGGAAGAGGAGAGCTCTCTGTCGGGTGAGGGAGAGAAATGAGTTTAGGGTTAGCTAGGTTATGGGAATATATAGGTGTTGTGGTGTGAAGCGGTTACATCAAAGATTGATGGAGAAGGCCTCAGCGAGCATAGGATCTCGGTGAGGAAGATCTGAACGGCTGAGGATGAAGGCGAGGCGATTTCTTTGTGGAGCGGAGTATCAAGACATGATGTGAACGATGGAGCGACCGTAGGATGTAGCTAGACGCGATCTGAACGGCTCGGGATGAGCGGGTTCGGATCCGGGTCGTGGGTAGCTCTAGCCCATGTCTTCCTTGTTGGGTTGCAACTGATTTGCGCGCGGGCTTTGGCTATCTGCTCCATAGATGTTTGACTCCAATTCTTCGCTCTTTAGCTCCTCGATTTCTCCGGACTTTATTTATTACCTAAAAACACAAAATTAATTAATACAAATATTTATTCTTGAAAACAAAGAAAACACATAACGGGATAATATCTCGATTTCTAAGCGCAAAAGATGAGTAAAATGCCAATAAAAAGGTGTATAAATATGCACTATTTAGCACTCATCACTACACAAGCGTGCAACAATCAGGCTCATGTCGTACTTATCTTAGGCTTATGCTAGCTCCGCTAACTTGCAGGTTGATGTCGCTTTACTTTATTGGCCATGCCCAATGCGCCATTAGTGCATGCCAACGCCGAATGCCTTGATAGGCAGTCTGAGTATCCAGTGAATGTCATGCAACTTGCCTCATCAAGTTTGGCCACAATCATCTCTTGTGTCTAGCTACCGATCCAGATGATATGAGAGTCCAGTATGCCGCAATCATCTCGCAATTAGATGATACGAGCGACAAATTGTTGTACCGGCAATGTTGCAACTCATTGCGGCTGCCTACGTACCCTTCCCTATAAATGGATCAAGCACATACTGAAAAAGCTGGGGTCTAACAACCACACCCAATATTTCGTTCAGCAATCTGTATGGACTATAATCCAATATAATTCCAAGAGAATCAACTAGACAGTCAGACTCAATCGAGGAAAGATATCCAATAGTTATATCTCTTTCTCAAATCAATCAGCAAATCAAGAGAATGGAATCCGTGAACTGATTGGTATTGGAATAACTTAGACGGTATCAAAACAAATATCCAAGTGTCAATAAAATTCTATCCAACAACCAAAGGTCGGATTTACCAATTGATTGAACTACACACAACCTGTGATATTTCAATTATATAAACAAATATAATGCGAAAAAAAAATAACACAGACACCAGAAATTTTGTTAACGAGGAAACCGCAAATGCAGAAAAACCCCGGGACCTAGTCCATATTTGAACACCACATTGTATTAAGCCGCTACATACACTAGCCTACTATCACAAGAATTCATAATAATCAACCCATCTTTAAGATCAACAATCACACTTTTTATTAATTGAGTTAAAGAATTTTACAAAGGGGAAATGAAATCAAGAATACGACTATCGCTCTCGACTTTCTCTCTCCTCAAAACTTTCCCTCCACTCTAAAAAGATCTCTCCCTTTTTCTTAAGCCTACTCGGTCCTTTATATAGGACATTACATAGTGGATGACAGCTAAGTTGTCCTTTATTTTCGGATCTGGCTTGCGACATTCTCGCAAGTATTCAAATATTAAATCTTGCAACACTCCTAAATCTCGCTAGGTCTTCATATCTTTCTCATGTTCGGGCTGTCGTCATCCATTGCGTCATTTTTATTACCAATCTGCGATATCTTCGCAGTGTATTGTTCAAGGATTTCGCAAGGATATTAATGTTGCGATATTCTGATCCTACATCTTGCCTCTTCTCATGTCTTCTCTGCGAAAGAGAGAATGTCATGAGAATTAGTGCTTTCAAAATGCCGCAATTGTTCATTTTTTTACCAGATTTTCTGCCGACAAGATTCCATGAATTAAGCATAACCGCTTACACGTGTTAAATATTCCCCTATTCACCGGCACATTAAATGCTAACCGGTCATCATTTTCTTGTCTATTTAAGAAGAGATCCATCATAAGAATATTTTCTTTCTTTTACTTCGTCTTCTTCATCTCTACATTCTCTGGTGAATCTTTTTGTTGTTGCAACTTTTTACTACCTTGTTCATCTTTCTGTTAATCTTCTCCATCTTTCTGATACTGTTCTTATGGAGCCATCAAGGTGTGTTGATTTTGCTGAAACTGATCTTTTTGGGATTGACCTCTTCTACTGAAATTGTCTTATTTGATTTTGCTCATCTTTGAATAATTCCCATACTGTTTCGTTTAAGTAAAAGCACCTCTAGCACCAAGATCACAATCCAAAACCCTAATGTTCCCAAGGGTTCGCAGCCAAAAATCATTGTAAACAAAAGAAAACCTGCGAATAGCAAGGTATTAAGAAACATTTATTCTTTTAATAACAATATTGTTGCCTCTGTTTCTTATGTGACTTGTGATTCGCAGGGTGATGGAAATGGCGATAGGCCCCCCAAAAGATCTCGCCACCTTAAAAATATTGAAACTTCTGTTCCATTTCCTATGTTTAAGCTTTTAACACCTCCTGTGGTACCTTCACAAGCTGAATCCCCTCTCCTTATTCGCGAAAGTGTCGCCGCAGACTTCTCCCCTATAACTGACCTTTCAATAAATGAAATTCCTCGTGATAACCCTGTTGCGAATGAACCCTTCTCTTCTTCTACTGTCAATGCCTCTTCTCTTGATACTGCCTCAGCCCCAGTCATTAACCTTCATCAAATTTCATCTTCGGATGACACATCTATGACGAAAGATGATTCAACTCTCCCATCTTCTGTCATCATCACTTCTTCATCCGAATCTCTCCCTTTTACTAAAGAAAATCTGGAAGGGATGGATATTGCTTTCAAGGTTTTATCAGATATTCTGGATGATGTCAAGAAAACCTCCATTGATCCTATCAAATCTGATGTCTGCGAAATTTTGAGTAAATATTTTGGCTCTGACAGAATGGTTTCGCAAACATCCTTAGAAAAGGAAGTTGAAATTTTGAAGAATAACCTCCAAGCCATGACCTTGAAATGTGACACTCTTCATCTTGAAAATCAAAAGCTTCAGAATGTTTCGCTGGATCGTGACAATCTTCGCAAGAAGAACGAGGAATTAAAAGGTATAACTTTTTTTTTTTTTTTTGAAATCCCTTGTTCGGCCTTTAAGCTTTAAACCAGAAACGAAAAATGGAGATATATCAGTTTGAATCCGTCGCTGAAGAAGCTCGAATGGATAAAGATGCTTGGATGGATCAATATAACCAATTAGATAATCTTCATACATACTCTGTTGATCAAGTAGATAATCTTACCAAGGAGAATGCTCAATTAGTTTAGAAGCAAAACTTATTAAGTAGTGAATTATCTCGCCTCTCTTACTCTTTGACTAAAGCTAATCTGGAGTTGGAAACTTTATCAGATGAGAATGAAACCCTATCTCAAGAAAGGCGATTTCTTTTAAATAAGATGGCGATCTCTTCGCAATGACTTAACATTTGTCAAAAAGTATGTAATGAGCACGAAAAATCTCTCTGTTCGTTGAGAAGTAAACTTAAAGAAGTTACTGGTGAGAGGGACAAACTTATTCAAGGCAGAATAACTTTAAGTGTAAAGGCAAGCTAACTCAAGGATCAATATTCCAAGCTAGAAGAATCCTACTCTTCTCTTGCGAAGGAAAA
Organism: Papaver armeniacum; assembly: GCA_023531295.1. Classification (NCBI taxonomy): domain Eukaryota; kingdom Viridiplantae; phylum Streptophyta; class Magnoliopsida; order Ranunculales; family Papaveraceae; genus Papaver; species Papaver armeniacum. The sequence continues at coordinate 89,424 of JAJJWW010003882.1, forward strand.
CACCTTACTAATTTCTAATGAAAAGAATTTGCGATCTCGACTGAAAGGTTTGGTTGGAGATAAGTTTGACAATGCCATGGACCACTTGGAGAATAGTTGCTTGGCTTTAGCCCAATATCTTATCTTGCAAAAGGAAGGTAGTCATAAAATTTGACTGCCTCAACCATTTTTCTTTGTTAAGTCTTTTTATGATATCTTCCTTGCAAATTCTTCGCCTGCATGATTTTCTTTATTCTTTGTTTTTGCAGAATCTGAGAAAAATCTTCGCTCCTCCCTTTCTACTTTGGAATCTAGCTATGCCAAGATTCGCAAAGAGAATGCATTACTTGCCTCTACCCTTGCTCGTTCTCGCGATCGGGCAGAAAGAAGATTTGATTATCTTTCTTACTCCAAAGATATACAAAGTAGGAATCACCAGAAAGCACTCCTTCGCCAAGTTCATCTCAGGGCTGAAGTTCTTGTGAATGATATCTTATTGTCCAAATCTCTTGCTCCTATATCTGTTGAACCTTTGGAAGTAGACGATGATGAAGTTCCTTGTTCTCCTGATAGTGATTATTATTATGAAAGTGGCGAAGATTTCGCAAATGAAGAGGAAGTTCCTCCTAATGATGAAACTGTTGATAATAACCCACATGAAGAAGAAACCAGAATAAACCAGAATGAAGGAAGGATCAAGAGACTGAAAAAGTTGGCGAAAGTGAGAAAAAGCTGGAGAAGGTGATAAAATTGTTGAAGAATGTCCATTATCTCCTTCGCGAAAACATTGATGTTGAGGCTTGAACTTCTTTGTAATTTTACTTCTTTGGATTACTTCATCTCTATAACTTCTTGCAAATGGTGTACTTCAGTCATCTTTGAGATGTATTTACTCTTTGCTTACTAGCGAGGAAGATAGTGCTTGTTGTTTAACAATTCCCATACTGCCTCTCATTATCTTTCTTGCGATGAAAGATCTGCATAAGTAACAGTTAATTCTTAATTATTTTATTTTTATTATTTTTTGAATCTTATTTTGCCTTCCTAGTTAAAGGTCTTATTATGCCACCTCTTGTCATTGCGACAAAATCGCAGGACGTCTTTGCACTTGCATGCAAAAACCCCTTGATCTTGCCTTAACCTTTTATGATTTTTGTTGCGACAATATGATAGGCCTAAATATTCTTGCGAAGATAAAGCCCCATGACATTGCCGTCTTGCGACGAAATCGCAGGACGTCCTTACACTTTCATGTACTGACCCATTGATCTCGTCTTATCTTTTCTCTAGTATTATTGCCGGGCAGGATATTTTCATGCGAAAATATGACAGCCTAAATATTCTTGCGAACATAAAGTCCCATGACATTGCCGTCTTGAGACACTTATCGGCTCCCTAATGGAGGGTGCCGCCCTTATCTTCCCCCCGGTTGCCCCTTCAAGGAGGCGTACCTCTACCATACAAGGTTGGCTCCTCCCATCCTGGGCCTTAACAAAAACCAGTTATTTTCGCAGCCTCTTATCCTTTTTGCCTATAGGGCTTATAGTTACGAGACTGCACCCTAAGTGGGGTTTTCTTCGGGCCGAGTGCCGCATAGTCAAGACTTGCCAAGAATGGCCAGGGTAGTTCCAAATGCCCCGGGCACTCTTGGTTCAACTATGTACCTCGGCGCCTTGATCATATGCCGCACTCCTTAGAAGAGACCCTCAGTCGTCCAACCTAAGTCATTAGCTTAGGTTGAAAATCCAAGGTACCTCTCCTGGATGGGCTTTATTGACCCCAAATCTCCATGACTCGGGTTCCAGGGGCGGTGTAACCTTTTCCCTGAGCCATGCAACAGTGCCCCCCTTTTATGACGCACTTTAGGTCTTACATTTTCCTCTTGCGAAATTTTGATTTCGCGAACTAGGTGTACGCCATAGCGGGTTCTCCCTTTCTAGTATGTCATTGATCTTTGATTATCTCTTGCCATTATCTGTATGCGAAATTTTCGCATGTTCTTTCTTTTGTTTTGTATAATCTCGCAATAATTCTTTCACAAGATTTTCATATAGATTCATTTTGCTTCAATCATACATCATTTTGTAGTCTATTCTTTCCCCACAATCTTTTACGGGTAATATCTCTTTAAGTATAACATGTTCCATGGTCTATCGAGTTTGCGGCCCACATCTTTACCCTCAGGGTCCATCAATCTATATTCCCCTGTTCCAACTATATCCTTAATGATATAAGGTCCATCCCATTTTTTCGCAAGCTTTACACCACTTTCTCGCTGATATATTGGTGTTTCTTGCAGCACCAAGTCACCTGGTTGAAATTCGCGTGTTTTAACACGTTTATTATATTATCGGGCTAATCTTCGCTGGTAATTTTCCATATGTTGTAGAGCCCTTTCTCTTTTTTTTTTTCTTATTCATCTAACTTGGTTAAAATAACACCCGCACTAAGATTTTTCTCCCAAGCTTCTCTCTTTGTTGTTGGAATAATAAATTCTGTTGGTAGCACAGCCTCAACTCCATATGTTAAACAGAAAGGTGACATTCCCGTAGCTTCTACGCCCTGGTTGTGTTGTAAGCCCACACCGCATTATGCACTGTTTCGCACCATTCTCTATTATGCCCTTCTAATTTCTTCTTCAATATATCTGCGATTGTTTTATTTGTTGCTTCACTCCGTCCGTTGGCCTCGAGGGTATAAAGGAGTTGACTTCCCACATTTTATCTTAAATGCATTAAGTAATGATTCTATATTCTCATCCTTCAAACTGTTTCCCATTATAAGATACCAATTGTGCGGGGATTCCAAATCTCGCATATGAAATTCTCAAATATGAATGTAAAAACGTCTTTGTCGCAAATGTGTTGTACTGCCTTTACTTCGCCCATTTTGTGAAAGAGTCTGTAGCAACAATCAGATATCTTCTTTGTCCAGGACCCCGGTAAAAACGGTCCCACAATATCTAAACCCCATTTTCCAAAAGGCCATACACTTGTTGAAGATGTTAATGGTGCTCCAGGTGCATGTATTTTCTTTCCGTGCCTTTGGCAATCTTCGCAACGTCTTGATATTTGTTTCGCATCTTCGTGCATATATGACCAATAATAACCTTGTATTTTCGCTTTGTATGCCAAAGATCTTCCGCCGCTGTGATTGCCAGCATCCCCACAATGTAACATCTTTAACACTTCTTCTTCTTCTTTTCGTGTCAAACATCTGAGTGAAGGTCCGTTAAAGGATCTCCGGTACAATATCCCATCTCTTAGTTCATAATTTGTCGCACGGCTTTTTAATTTGTGCGCCTCCAATCTATTCCTTGGTGTTTCTCCTCTCATCAGATATGCATGAAGTTCTGCTCTCCAATCTTCGATATTGGGTGTTTGTTCTCCATCTTCTATGATCATTACATCTACCTCTTCTTCTTCTTCTTCTTTATTGATTGATGGTGATAAAAGTGTCTGTATCTTTATGCATCTCGCAGTTGGGTCTGTCATCATACTTGAGATAAAAGCAAAAGCTTCTCATGAAGTCGTTATATTTTCTTGATATGTGTCTCCATTTTATTTTTGGGATTCTCGCTGACAATTCTTCAACAAGTTTCTTGTATTTCTTCATGGATGATTCATTTGTAGTGTATTCTCCTTTTATTTGACGAATGACTAGATGCGAATCACTGGTGATTCTCACATTTTCCAACTTCATTTCTATTGCGAACTTCAGGGCATGTATCACAGCTTCATATTCTGTTTCATTATTGGTGGATGTAAACTCCAATCTAAAGGAAAAAGCCATTTTGTTGCCCTCTGGCGAAATCAAAACAATTCCAACTCCGTTACCTTCCCCATTTGATGATCCGTCCACCAATATTTCCCATCTATTTGGCTCTGTTAATATATCTCTCGGATTTCCATGTTCTTCTTCTACATCTATCATTTCTTCCATAGCTTCATCATCTTCTAAAGGAAATTCTGCTAAGAAGTCTGCAACAACTTGCGATTTGGGTGAAGATAATATTTCATATTTGATTTTGAAATGTATAATTTGTGCATTCCATCTCTCAACTTTGCCTGATCTTTTTGAATTCTTTATTACTGACTCGATTGGTATTTTTGTCAATATTCTTATTTCATGTGCCTGAAAATATATGTGAAGTTTAAATGCTGCATAAACTAACGCCAAAATTAGCTTTTCAATTTTTGAATAGTTTTTCTCTGCGGCATTGAAGGTTTTGCTAATATAATAAATTGGTTTTTCAACTCCTGCGTCTACTCGTAGTAACACAACACTTAATGCATGCGAAGTTGTCGCAAGATAGATTAATAATTCTTCTCCTGGTTCTGCTTTTTTGCGAAATAGATATATTCGTCAGATGTTCTTTTATTCCTTGAAAAGCTTTTCGCATTAAATCTGTCCATCTAAACTTCGTCCCCTTTTTGAGTATGTTGAAAAAATGTTTACATTTGTCTGATGATCGCGAAATGAACCTTCCCAGCGAAGCTAAGAGCCCATTTAACTTCTGTACATCTTTTACCGTCGATGGTGTTGGCATGTCACGAACTGCTTGCACTTTCTCTGGATCAACTTGTATTCCTTCTTTTGATACGATGTAGCCTAAAAATTTTCCCCGACGCAACCCCAAAGATACACTTTTCTGGATTTACTTTGATGTTAAAATATCTCATTTGTTCAAAAATTTCCCTCAGATCTTGGACATGATCTTTTGCTTCTTTACTTTTTATTAACATATCATCCACGTACACTTCTAATGTTTTGTGTATCCATTTCGTAAACACCTTCTCTACCATTCTTTGGTATGTTGCTCTAGCATTTCGCAAACCAAATGGCATTTTTGAATAACAATATAACCCTCTTGGAGCGAAAAAAAGCAGTATGCTCCTGATCTTCTTCAGTGAGAGGGATTTGATTGTAGCCTTTATATCCGTCTAGAGAAGATATTCTATTATTTCCTGCTGCTGATTCGACCATTTGTGGAATATCTCAGTAACGGAAAACTTGTTTTTTCGGACAGGCTTTATTTAGATCAGTAAAATCTATGCAAATTCTTATCCCCTTTTTCTTCTTTGGTACCACAACCATGTTTGCTATCCACTCTGGATATTTTGCGTGTCTTATGATACCAGCATCAAGCATCTTCTGCAACTCTTCTTTTATTTGAGGATGATATGTTGTTGCGATTTTTCTTATCCTTTGTTTGAATGGCCTCACATTTTTGTCAATCTCCAACCTATGACACGCCACGGGACGGGTCTATTCCTGCATCTCATCCATGTTCCACGCGAAAATATCTTTAAATTCTCGCAATGAGACCAATAGTTCTTTCTTCTTCATCTGCCTCCATCTTAGTCCCAATTTTTAGTATTTTGGGTTCTTCTTCGGTTCCAACATTCACTTCCTTTGTTAGTTCCGCAGCAGTGTAACCGGTCTTAGGTTCTCCCATAGGTGTGGGTTCTTTTATCTCCTTCGCAGTGCTCATTCCCTTCTCCGAAATTTATTTGGGTATTTCTTTTCCTTCATATGTTCTTATCATATAAGCTCTAAATTCTTCTTCTTTCTTTGCCTCCTTCGCCACTTTTCTGTGATTTTTTCGCTTCTTTGCACGTCCTTCATACTGTTTCACTTCAATTTGATAACATAATCTCGCTTTATCGCCCCCCCTCTAATTTCTCCAATCCCACTTGGCATAGGAAATTTAATGCACTGATGTAATGTTGATGCTACAACTTTAATTGCATGTATCCATGGCCTTCCCAACAAAGATGTTGTACGGTGATTCCATATCCACTACGCATAGTGCCACTTGCGTTTCAATCTCTCCTAGCGAAATTCGCACCTCTATTTCTCCTTTTGGTTTTGTTGTAGATTTGCCAAAGCCATGAATATGATAGGTTGAAGGAGACATTTCTTCATCTTTGTATCCCATTCCTCTCGTATGCATGGTAAAATATTATATCGGTAGAACTCCCCGTATCAACCAGAGTCCCGTTTTATTGCCCATTCTTCTATAGTTTTTGCTGATTTCTCTTTTTCTTTCCGTGTGGTTACTGTGATTACCAAAGGAGATGTGTGGTTTAAATTTTCTCTTGGTACCTCTGCTGCTGTGAATGTAATCTTCTGTTTTTTCCCAATCTTTCAAGGGTGATACCTTCTCCATCGTTGTGATTTTCTTTCCTTCAAAATCTCGTTTATGTATTCTCCCTCTGATATTTTCATGGAATTCATTAATCATTGTTTTTGTAATCAAGCTACACTCCAACTTTCTATTACATTCCTTGATTTTAATTTTTCTACTTTAACTGATTTATCCATTTGTTTAATCATTTTCTTGATTTGAACAATCTTAATAACAATCTTTAATCTTTAATCTTCAATCTTCAATCCCTGTTTCTAGCGCCATTATGTGATTGCAGGAAATCTTACAATACATCCCTCACAAGAATTCATAATAATCAAGCCATCTTTAAGATCAACAATCACACTTTTTATTAATTGAGTTAAAGAATTTTACAAAGGGGAAATGAAATCAAGAATACAACTATCGCTCTCGACTTTCTCTCTCCTCAAAACTTTCCCTCCACTCTAAAAAGATCTCTCCCTTTTTCTTAAGCATACTCGGTCCTTTATATTGGACATTACATAGTGAATGACAGTTAAGCTGTCCTTTATTTTTGGATCTGGCTTGCGACATTCTCGCAAGTATTCAAATGTTAAATCTCGCAACACTCCTAATTCTCGCTAGGTCTTCATATCTTTCTCGTATTCAGGCTGTCTTCATCCGTTGTGTCATTTTTATTACCAATCTGCGATATCTTCGCAGTGTATTGTTCAAGGATTTCGCAAGGATATTAATGATATTCTGATCCTACAACAAGTTAACTTCGGACTGGAATGTAGTTGAGCCCTAACCAATTCTCACACCGATTAAGGTATAGTCGCGCTCCTTACGCCTCTGAATCCCAGCAGGACTCTAAGCACTTGATTCCCTTAGCTGATCTCACCCACGACTAAGAGTTGCTACGACCCAAAGTCAAAGACTTATAGACAAATATGTCTCACACAGAAAAGCCTATTCTGATAGATAAATCTGTCTCCCACAGAAGTACCTATGAAGTTTTGTTCTGTCTTTTGATAAATCTAGGTGCACCGGAACCAATTGATAATCCGGTCTTATATTCCCGAAGAACAACCTAGAAATATCAATCACCTCACAATAACTTAACTATATGATAGTAGAAGAAGTTATTGTGGAATCACAAAGAATGGGACGAAGAGCTTTGTGATTACTTTTTATATCTTACTTATCGGAGATAAATCTCGAGCAAATCTTAGAGAAGATAGTACTCAACACGATAGAACAGGTAAGATCAGAATACACAACTACAAAGAAAATAGTTGGATCTGGCTGCACGAATCCCAAATGAAGTCTTCAAGTCGTTAACCTATAATGGTTTTGAAAAACCTAGGTTAAAGGAGAATCGACTCTAGTCGCAACTAGGACATGGGAAAGTGCTTAGGGATTAGGTTTTCCAGTTGCTGGAGTTCTCCTTTATATCCTTTCAAATCAGAGTTTGCTTTCAATCAAAGCTAAGATATCTTAGTAACAAAGCATTCAATATTCACCGTTAGATGAAAACCTGATTTAAGATTCAAGCTAAGTTTGCTTAAAACCAAAGAAATATCTCTCCACCGTTAGATGGTCTTAGCTTATTACACACAAATGAAATATACCTTCATTTAAATATGAGTAACCATACCTAAACGTGTATACTGAGTTGGCTCAATAATAGTTAACCGAAGTTATCCACATGAACACTTTTGTCTTAGCCATATTCATCTAACACTTCTAGATCAAATATGATGATCAATCAAACATGAAAGATAATCAAATGAATCTAATTGTGTTTCAAATAGAGTTGTTCAATTGTTCACTATCTCATAGAAATATATATGAACCAATTGAAACAAAATCGGGTTGATTCGTAATCGTACAAAGTACTTATACAAGAATCAATTCATGAACATTAAGCCACGGTTTGCAAAGATTGCATTCCTTAATTCATAAATGTATTATTTCATGAGTATGCGAATCATACTTAACCGATTTTAGGACTTTACCACTAAGTTTGCAAATGGGTACACAAACTATAATATCCGGACTTCGGTCTTGTCCGGTTGTTTGCAAACGGGTACGCAAACAGCAGTCTCGGACCTAACTTAGGTAGAACCGTCCGCATACTAGGTACACAAACTTGGTTCCCGGATTTCTCAGTTAAAACCGTTTGCACACTATGTACGCATACTTGGTTTCCGGACCAGAATCATACCAAAATAGTTTGCATACTGTACGCATACTATGTTGTATCCATACAAAGGTAATTGTTCTCAACTCTCATTTCAATCATCGAAACATCCTTAAAAGACGACAATAGATGTCTCACACAAATCATTTTCAAGTGATTGAATGATCAATACGAAAGTTTCCAAATCGACATCAAATGATTGTCTCACACAAATCATGTAAGATGTTTCAACGAAATTTCCACATGATCATCTTTTGACTTATTTAGTTTCCAACAATAAATTGTTTCCAACTAAACTCGTCAAGAATAATGATGAACGTAACTAAAGCAAAAAGCTTTCAACATATATTTCGAGAAATATATAAGCAAGTTATACTCATTCGAATTATCAAATGTGTATAATATAAAAGTCTATATAGCTATACGACTTAGTCTCATTAGGAGATAGAATAAAATAGACTTCTAAGTAATAGATAAGTTTTATTCTCCACATACCTTTTGTTGATGAAGTTCCTCCAAGCTCTCCTCAGTAGATCTTCATCTTCAATCGATGAACGTCGTGAAGTCTAAAGCTCAACTACACATTCTATCATAATCCGAGACATAGCTATAAGTAGACTAGAAATCAAGACTTATAGTTTTGATCACCTAAACTTGACAAACAAGCTTGAGATAGCAACGCTATGAGAGTTCGATTTGAGCAAAGGTGCTCTAACAATCTCCCCCTTTGTCAATTTTAGTGAAATAATACATATGGATTACAAAATAAATAAACTTTGTAGCTTCTCATCCATCATGCTTGATTTACTTGGTTCTTCGACATTCCTTGAATTCTTCGTCACTCCAAGTACTTCCAGCGATTTTGAACGTGTTCAACTCAAAGATCATTGTTGTTGAAGATCTGGAGGCATAACAATAATATTCAGTACTTGTTGATTATTGTTATACAATGTCATAGTATTATTACACAACATCAAAGTCCAATTGTATCACTCTCCCTTAGTCAAGACCAAGACCAAGACCAAGACCAAAGCTCTTTTTCCAGTAACAAGTACCGGGTAGAGCAGAGATAAACCGCATAACGATCTTATCTCCAAAAGATCTTAGTTATTACTTCATCACATAATGAAAACCACTCCCCCTTACATAATGATCCGTAAACCATATGTATGTAGTGTGAACTACCAAATAATTCTCCCCCTTTTTGTCAATATAAATTGGCAAAGGTATGAAAACTATGGCATCATAATGAAATTATCAAAGAGATAATCCATGACTAAAAGAGTACATATCAACTTTGTTTCGATGATTTCAAATAGTCGAAACTTAGTGTATTCATCAAGGAGTTTATAAATGTAGGATCAAAATATCGCGACATCTATACCTCGCGAGATCAATAAACGACGTCATTGCGAAGGCGTCGCAGACGGGTAATATAAATGACGCAATGGACGACGATAGCTTTAACACGAGAAAGGTGTGAAGATCTAGCGAGATCTAGAAAACCTGCGAGATTATGTATTTGTACACTTGCGATATTTCGCAAGTCATTCCCGAAAATAAAGGATAGTCTAGCTGTCATCCACTATGTACTACCCTATATAAAGAGTTGAACAAGTCTGTTGAAGAGAGGATCTTTTTCCGAGTGTTAGACAAGTCATTAGAGAGAGAAAGTTTGTAGTGATTGTAATTTCTTTAGCTCTTTTCCATTTTATCTTGTAAACATTCAAGGAATTAATCAATAAAAATCATAGTTGTTCATCTTCAAATGTCTTAGTTGTGTGGATTCTTGTGAGGGGTGTAGTGTAGGATTTCCTGCAACTACATATTGGCGCTAGAAAAACAGGGGGAGATTGAAGATAAGAGATTGGATATTGTCACTAAAATTGTTCAAATCAAGAGTATGATGGATAAATTGGAGAAAACCAGAATCAAAGAGAGTAATGGAGAATTGGAATGTAGTATGATTACAAAAACAATGGTTAATGAATTTCATGAAAGTATCAGAGGGAGAATACACAAAAGAGATTTTGAAGGAAAGAAAATTATAACAGCAGAGAAAGCGTCACCCTTGAAAGAATGGGAAAAACAGAAGATTATGTTCACCGCAACGGAGATATCAGGAGAGAATGGGCAATAAATAGAACTTTGGTGGACACAGGGAGTTCAGAGAATATAATGTTTTATCATGCTTATAAAAAAATTGGGGTACAAAGTTGAAGAAATGACTTCCGCAACATATCATATCTATGGTTTCGGCAAATCCATAACAAAACCTAAAGGGGAAATAAAAATACGAATTTTGTTGGGAGAAATTGAAACACATGTGACGTTATGTGTAGTGGATATGGAATCACCATATAACATGCTTGTTGGGAAGACCATGGATACATGCAATAAATGTAGCATCAACATTTCATCAATGTGTCAAATTTCCTATACCGAGTGGAATTGGCGAAATCAGAGGAGATACCGATAAAGGAAGGATATATCATCAAATCGAAGTAAAACATTATGAAGAACAGGTGAAGAGGCGAAAAGATCGCAAGAAGATGGCAAAAACAATAAAAAGGAAGAAGAATTTAGAACTTACATGATAAGAGAAGAAGGAAAAGGAATATATGGTGAAGAGAATGAACTTGCGAAGGAAGTAAAAGGACCAACGCCCATGGGAGAATCGAAGGCTAGCTACACCGCTGCAGTAACCAACAAAGGAAGTGAATATTGAAGAAGAAGAACCCAAGATGTTAAAAATCGGGACTAAAATGGAGGTAGATGAGGAAAGCAAGACTATTGATTTGTTGCGAGATTATAAAGACATTTTCGCGTGGGATATGGATGAGATGCACGGAATAGATCCATCTCAGTAGCGTGCCATAAATTAGAGATTGATAAAAATGCAAGACCATTCAAGCAGAGAATTAGAAAAATTGCAACAAAGATATCATCCTCAAATAGAAGAAGAATTATAGAAGATGCTTGATCTTTGGAATTATTAGACAAGCAAAATACCCTAAATGGATAGCGAATATGGTCGTAGTCCCAAAGAAGAAAAAAGGGATAAGAATTTTCATAGATTTTACCGATCTAAACAAAGCTTGTCCAAAAGATAGTTTTACTTTGCCGATATTCCGCAAATGGTTGAGTCACAAAGAAGAAATGAAAGGATATCCTCTCTTGATGGATACAAGGGATACAATCAAATTTCTCTGAAGAAGACCAAGAGCATACTTGCCTTTTTCGCTCAAAGAGGATTATATCTTTGTTACACAAAAAATGCCATTTGGTCTCGCGAAATGTTTGGAGCAACATACCAAAGGATGGTAGAAAAAGTGTTCAAAAATGGATACATAAAACACTAGAGGTATACGTGGATGACATGTTAATAAAAAGTAAAGAAGCAAAAGATCATGTACGGGATTTGAAGGAAATTTTTGAACAAATGAGACATTTCAACATCAAAGTAAATCCGAAAAATGTACCTTTGGGGTGGCATCTAGAAATTTTTTAGGATACATTGTGTCAAAAGAAGGAATACAAGTTGATCCAGAAAGGAACAGCAATTCGCGATATGCCAACACCAAAGAATAAAGTGAAAGATGTGCAAAAGTTAAACGGACTATTAGCTTCGCTAGGAAGGTTCATCTCTCGATCATCTGATAAGTGCAAGCATTTTTTCAACATACTTAAAAAGGGAGCGAAATTTAGATGGACAAATGAATGTGAAAAGGCGTTACAAGGGATAAAAGAACATCTAATGGATATATCAATCTTACAAAAAGCAGAACCATGGGAAGAATTACTAATTTACCTTGCGACAACCTCGCATGCACTAAGCGCAGTATTACTGCGAATGGATGCAGGAGTGGAAAAGCCAATCTATTACATCAGCAAAACATTCAATACCGCGGAGAAAAATTATTCAAAAATTGAAAAACTAATTTTGTCATTAGTTTATTTAACATTTAAACTTCGCATTTACTTCAAGCACACACGGTTAAGGTAATGACAAAAGTACCAATTGAGTCGGTAATGAAAAATTCAAAAGGTCGGAAGGGTTGAAAGATGGAATGCTCAAGTAAGTCATTGCAAACTCAAATATGAAATACTATCCTCACCCAAATCACAAGTTGTTGCAGACTTTTTAGCGAGAATTTCCATTGGAAGAAGATGAAGCGTGGAAGAAATGATGGATATAGAGGAATAACATGGAAATCAAGGGATTTATTAATCGAGCCAAACAGATGGGAAATATTGGTAGATGGATCGTTAAATGGAGAAGGTAATGGAATTGGGATCATTGTAATTTCGCCTTTAAGGCAATAAAATGGGTTTTTTCTTTCAGATTGGAATTTGCATCTACCAACAATGAAACAGTATGAAGCTATAATACATGCTTTGCGATTTGCAATAGAAATGAAGTTGGAGAATGTAAGAGTTACCAGTGATTCCCAGTTAGCTATTCGCCGATAAAAGAAGAATATACTACAAATGAAATATCCTTGAAAAAATACAAAAAGCTTGTTGAAGAATTGACGGCGAAGATACCAAAAATAAAATGGAGACACATATCCAGAAAAGACAATAGACTCGCGGATGCTTTTGCTTTTATATCAAGTATGATGACAGACCCAACTGCGAGATGCATGAAAATACAGACACTTCTATCACCGTCAATCAACAAAGAGGAAGAGGAAGAAGCAGAAGTAATGCTCATAGAAGAAGGAACACAAAGACCCTATTGCGAAGATTAGAGAACAGAACTTCATGCTTATCTAATGAAAGGAGAAACGCCAAGAAATAGATTAGAGATGCACAAATTAAAAATCCGTGCAACAAATTATGAATTAAGAGACGGGGTATTGTACCGAAGATCCTTTAATGGACCCTCGCTTAGATGTTTAACGCGAAAGGAAGGAGAAGCAGTGTTAAAAATGCTACACAGTGGGGATGTCGGCAATCACAAGTGGTGGAAGATCTTTAGCACATAAGGCGAAAATGCAAGGCTATTATTGGCCATATATGCATGAAGATGCGAAACAAATATCAAGACATTGCGAAGATTGTCAAAGGCACGAAAAGAAAATACATGCACCAGAGCACCATTAACCTCTTCAACAAGTGTATGGCCTTTTGGAAAGTGGGGGTTAGATATTGTAGGACCATTTTTACAGTGCACAGGCAGAGGAGATATCCGATTGTCGCTACTGATTATTTCACAAAGTGGGCGAAGTAAAAGCAAAGACAACACATTCGCGATAAAGATATTTTTACCTTCATATTCGAAAACATAATATGCAGATTTGGAATTCCAAAGACAGGTTGGTATCCGACAATGGGAAACAGTTTGAGGGACAAAATATAGAATTGCTGCTTAATGCATTTCAAATAAAATGTGGGAAATCAACTCCTTTATACCCGCATGCCAATGGACAGGCGGAATGAACAAATAAAACAATCGCAGATATACTGAAGAAGAAGTTAGAAGGACATAATAAGGCATGGTGTGAACAAGTGCATAATGCAGTATGGGCTTACAATACAACAAGGCGAGAAGCTACGGAATGTCACCATTTTGTCTAACATATGGATTTGAAGTCGTACTTAAACGAAGTTATTATTCCAACAACAAAATGAGAAGCTTGGGAGAAAAATCTTAGTGCGGGTAACATTTTGGTTAAATTAGATAAATTAGAGGAAAAGAGATAAAGAGCACTATAGCATATGGAGAATTATCAGCGAAGATTAGCCAGAGAATATAACAAACGTGTCAAGACACGCGAATTTCAACCAGGTGATATGGTATTGAGAGAAACACCAGTATATCAGCGAGAAAGTGGTGGCAAGCTGGCGAAAAAAGTGGGATGGACCTTATATCATCAAGGAGATAGTTGGAACAGGGGCATATAGATTAATGGATCCTGAGGGCAAAGATGTGGGCCAAAGATTGGATAGACCGTGGAATAGATTATATCTCAAGAAATATTACCCATAGAAGATGGAAGGGAAAGAATAGGTTGCGAAATTTTGAATGGATGAAATGAAATGAATTCATATGAAAAGTTCTTGCGACAGAGTGATTGCGAAATTGCATAAAATAACGAAAGAATGTGCGAATATCTCGCAAGTAAAATAACAAGAGATAATCAAAAATGAATGATTTATACGAATGTGACGAACCTTTATGGCGTACACCCTAGTTCGCGAATGATATTTCGTAAGAAGAAAATGTAAGACCTAAAGTGCGTCATATAAGGGGGCATCTCTTGACATGGCTCAGGGAAAAGGTTACACCGCCCCTGGAACCTGAGTCATGAAAATTTGGGGTCAATAAAGCCCATCCGGGAGAGATACCTTGGATTTCCAACTATATATATAAGGTTATACCCTGGTTGGACGCCCGAGGGTCTCTTCCAAGGAGTCAGTGTATGACCAAGGCGCCGAGGTACACGGTTGAGCCAAGAGTGCCTGGGGCATTTGAAGTGTCTCGGCCATTCTTGGCAAGTCTTGGCACATGCTGCACTCGGCCCGAAGAAAACTCCACTTAGGGTGCAGTCTCATAACCATAAGCCCTATAGGTATAAGGGATAAGAGGCTGCGAAAGCAACTGATTGTTGTTAAGACCGGATGGGAGGAGCTAGTCTTGTATGGCCGATGTACGCCTCCTTGAAGGGGCAACCAGGGAGATGATAAGGGCGGCACACTCCATTAGGGAGCTGATAAGTGTCTTAAGACGCAAATGTCATGAGGCTCTATTTTCGCAAGAAAATTTAGGCTTGTCATATTTGTGCGATGATCCTGAAGAGGAAATAATACTAACGCGAGGGTAAGACGAGATCAATGGGTCTTTACATGAAAATGTAAAGACGTCCTGCGATTTCGTCGCAAAAACGGCAATGTCATGGGGCTTTACGTTCGCAAGAACATTTAGGCCTGTCATATTGTCGCAAGAAAATATCCTGCAGAGGCAAAAATACTAAAGAAATGATAAGACAAGATCAATGGGTCGTTACATGAAAGTGTAAAGACGTCCTGCGATTTTGTCGCAATGAGGGGTGGCAAAATAAGACCTTTAACTAGGAAGGCAAAATAAGACCACACAAGAGCAATGATAAGGCAAGATCAATGGGTCATTACATGAAAATGTAAAGACGTCCTGCGATCTTGTCGCAATGATGAATTTTGACATAAATGAAGATAATGGAAAATAAAATAGTAATTATTAAATATCAAGAATTATACTCGTTGCAAGAAAGAGTAATAATAAGCAGATGAACACATCTAAAAGATGTTTGAAGTACGCAAAGAAATAACAGTACAAGAAGAAAAATTACAAGAGAAAGACAATTCTCAAATATCAGTTTTTTCTCCAGAAGGAGATACTGGACTTTCTTCAGCAACTTTATCCATATTTTCGCCAATTATTATATTCCCACCAGATTCTCCTTCACCCTGACTCATTGTTGTGACTTTACTAGGAGGGATTGTCTCTTCATTTGCGAACTCTTCACCACTATTGTAGTCATAATCGCTGTCAGGAGGGTTAGGAACTTCATCATCGCTTACTTCTAGAGGTTCGACAGATACAGGATCAAGAGATTTAGATACTAAAACATCATTCACAAGAACTTCGGCTTTAAGATGAAATTGACGAAGGAGTGCTTTCTGATAATTTCTACTCTCTATATCTTTACAGTCAGACATATAATCGAATCTCCTTTCTGCACGATCGCGAGAGCGAGCAAGGGAAGCAGCGAGCATTCCATTTTCTTTGCGAATTTTTGAATAGTCAGATTTTAGAGTGGCAATAGAGGAATGAAGATTTTTCTCAGAATCTGCAAAAGAAAAGAACATCGAAAATCATTCAGGTTTTTGGAATTCGTAAGGAAAATATCACAAAATAAAAAAAAATGGATTAAGGTAGTCAAATAATATGACTACCTTCCTTTTGCGAGGTAAGATATTGGATTAAAGCCGAACAACTATTCTCCAAGTGATCCATGGCATTGTCAAAATTATCTCCAATTAAGCCTTTCAGTCGAGATCGCAAGCTTTTTTCGTTAGAAACAAGTAAGGCATTTTCTTTCGCAAGGGAGGAATTGGACTCTTCTAACTTGGAACATTGATCCTTGAATTGGTTTGCTTTTACACTTAAGATTATTCTACCCTGGATAAGTTTATCCTTCTCGCAAAGAACTTCTTCGAGTTGATTTCTCGGCGAAAAAGAGATCGTTCTTGTTCTTTACATATTTTTTGACAAACATCGGATCGCAAGAGTAAATCGCCACCTTGTTTAACAGAGTTCGCTTCTCTTGAGAAAGAATTCCATTCTCATCTGATAAAGTTTCCAACTCCAAATTAGCTTTAGTCAAAGAGTAAGAGAGGCGAGATAATTCATTACTTAATGAGCCTTGTTCCTGAACTAAGTCAGCATTTTCTTTAGAAAGATTATCTATTTGATCAACATAATATGTATGAAGATTATCTAATTGGTTATATTGCTCCATCCAAGCATCTCTATCCATTCGAGCTTCTTAAACAAAAGAGATTCCAACTGATATATCTCCATTTTTCGCTTCTGGTTTAAAGATTGAAGGGCGAACAAGGGCTTGAGGTTCAAAAAAAAAAAAATGGAGAATATAGAGGAAAGATTGTACCTTTCAATTCTTCGTTCTTCTTGCGAAGATTATCACGATCCAGCGAAACATTTATAAGTTTTTGATTCTCAAGTTGGAGAATATTACATTTTGCAGTCATAGCTTGGAGATTATTCTTCAAAATATTAACTTCTTGCTCCAAGGATGTTTGCGAAATTCTATCGGACCCAAGGTATTTGCTCAAAACCTCGCAGACATTAGATTTGATAGGATCGACAGAAGTCTTCTTGGCATCGTTCACAATATCTGATAGAACTGTGAAGGCCACGTCTATTCCTTCCAAATTTTCCTTAGTAAGAGGGATTTGCTCAGATAAGGAAGTAACGACAATAGAAGAAGGAAGAGATGAGTCATTTTTTGTTAAAGGAATATCATGAGAAGAGGAAGTCTCATGAAGATCAATGACTGGGGAAACGGTAGAGGCATTGACAATAGGATAAGAAATGGGCTCATTCGCTACGGGACTGATATGAGGAATTTGATCTATGAAAAATTCAGGCATATGAGAAAGATCATCAACAATATTTTCGCAAGTAGAAACAGTAGGTTTATCTTGCGAAGATTTCGCAGGAGGTGTTGTAAGTTTGAATGTAGTAAAGGAAAAAAGAGTGCAATAGGTTTAGAACGGCGAGGTTTCTTGGGGGACCTATCAACATTTTTGTCATCCTGCGAATTACAAGTTAAATAAGAAACAGAGGCAACAATATTGTTATTAAAAGAGTAAATGTTTCTTAAATACCTTGCTATTCACGACTTTCTTTTAGTGACAAGTGGTTTTCGGTTGCGAGCCCATGGAGATAGTAGGGTTCACAATGGTGAACTTGGTGGTAGATTTGTTCTTGCTAAAACAAAAACAGCAGGGGAATCATTAAAAGAAGAACAGTATCAAAACATAATAACTTCAATATGAGAGATCAATCACAAAGTGATCAAATTCAGCAAAATTAACAAACCTTGATGGCTCCATAGAAACAGTAGCAGAAAAAGAAAGATGAGAACAGTAGCAGAAGAATAATAGCAGAAAAATGATGAAGAAGACGATGAAGAAAACAAGCAGTAAAAAGTTGCGGACGATGAAGAAGACGAAGTAAAAGAAAAGAAATACTTTCATAAGGAATTCCCTTTAAATAGACAAGAAAAGAGTAACCTGGATAACATTAAATGTGCCAGGTAAAAGGGAAAATTTTGGATATGTGTAAACAGTCATCCCTAAATCCACGGAATCTTGTCGGCAAAAATTGATGAAAAACAAACGATTGCGGCATTTCAAAATAATGGTTTTCATGACATTCTCTTCTTCGCAGAGAAGACATGAGAAAAGGCAAGATGTAGGATCAGAATATCGCGTCATCTATACCTCGCGAGATCAATAAACGACAGCATTGCGAAGGCGTCGCAGACGGGTAATATAAATGACGCAATGGACGACGATATAGCTTAACACGAGAAAGGTGTGAAGATATAGCAAGATCTAGAAGAACTGCGAGATTATGTATTTGTACACTTGCGATATTTCGCAAGTCATTCCCGAAAATAAAGGATAGTCTAGCTGTCATCCATTATGTACTACCCTATATAAAGAGTTGAACAAGTCTGTTGAAGAGAGGATCTTTTTCCGAGTGTTAGACAAGTCATTAGAGAGAGAAAGTTTGTAGTGATTGTAATTTCTTTAGCTCTTTTCCATTTTATCTTGTAAACATTCAAGGAATTAATCAATAAAAATCATAGTTGTTCATCTTCAAATGTCTTAGTTGTGTGGATTCTTGTGAGGGGTGTAGTGAAGGATTTCCTGCAACTACAATAAATATACAAGATAACTCCTACGATATTCCACAGTCGTACTCCCCACAAAGATTTGGCAATTAAACACAAGTTCAATTAAGAACTCTCCCCCATAATATGTCATTCCCAAAGGAATAACAAGAGCGACCTTACTTTTACGAGAAAAGAAGGATTTATTTGGACATTAACAAATCACATGAAACATAAATTTGTATCTAGAAAACTCGAATAAATTAACCACAAGTGACCTTAATGATTAGTTGACCTCGTCCATAAACAATCACACAAGGTATAGGACTTAATTTGTATTGTCTCAACTCTGTCAATAGACGATCAATTAAAAAACCGAACTTATAGGCTGATATTTAAAAGATTGTGGTGTATTTGGGTACCCTCGTCTTTTCATCTCTCCTAGAATTATCCATTAATGTTCCTCCAGAGAAAATTTTTCATTGCTAAAACTTTACACGTGTCGCGTGATCAGAAATGATGGAGAAGATATCACTTAGATTGCTAGCTGACAATTCAGTATCTTCATTAAATGATATTCATTTTTTTGGGTAAAGTGAGAGGAATACTGGATCAGAGATATCCTCGGCCAGAGCAAAGATCTAAGATACAATACCTAGGTCGTATCATCTTTGTATTTAAAGTAATGACATCTTCTTAATGAGTTGTTAAAGCATATCTATGAGCTAAGTCGATAAAGCATATCTTTTAGCTGAGATGTTAAATTTATATAAGACAAAACTAAACCAAAGTTTAAATGAAATACAATTTAAAGACTATATTTTAAATAAACTTGGGGAAAATATCTAATGACAAAATATAACATCTACCAACAACTGGCAGATGTAAGGTCCCGGAGCTCGGTGCTAAGAAGGAGTTGAGGTCAAGTCAAAGATAACAAGTTTCCAGCTCGAGTACGAACTAAACTAAAGATAATGAGTCAACATAGAATGAGAACGAGATAACTAATATAAATGAACATAAACTAAACTAAAGATCAGAATATCGCAACATCAATACCTCGCGAGATTAGTAAACGACAACATTGCGAAGGCGTCGCAGAAGAGTAATATAAATGACGCAATGAATGACGACAGCCAAAACACGAGAAAGATGTGAAGATCTAGCGAAGTTTAGGAGTGTCGCGAGATTGTATACTTGTACACTTGCGATATTTCGCAAGTCATTCCCGAAAATAAAGGACAGCTTAGCTGTCATCCATTGTGTACTACCCTATATAAAGAGTCGAGCAAGTCCGTTGTGAGGGATGTTTTTCGAGTGATAAGGGCGGCACCCTCCATTAGGGAGCTGATAAGTGTCTTAAGACGCAAATGTCATGAGGCTATATTTTCGCAAGAAAATTTAGGCTTGTCATATTTGTGCGATGATCCTGAAGAGGCAATAATACTAACGCGAGGGTAAGACGAGATCAATGGGTCTTTACATGAAAGTGTAAAGACGTCCTGCGATTTCGTCGCAAGACGGCAATGTCATGGGGCTTTACGTTCGCAAGAACATTTAGGCCTGTCATATTGTCGCAAGAAAAATATCCTGCAGAGGCAAAAATACTAAAGAAATGATAAGACAAGATCAATGGGTCGTTACATGAAAGTGTAAAGACGTCCTGCGATTTTGTCGCAATGAGGGGTGGCAAAATAAGACCTTTAACTAGGAAGGCAAAATAAGACCACACAAGAGCAATGATAAGGCAAGGTCAATGGGTCATTACATGAAAATGTAAAGACGTCCTGCGATCTTGTCGCAATGATGAATTTCAACATAAATAAAGATAAGACCACACAAGAAATTGAGTAAGCAAATAAACTTGCGAAAATGGCTATATTTCTTCATTTATTTGTGAAGAGTTAGCAACATCAGTTGTGAAACTAAGAAGTATTATTACTTAAAGATTATCGATTTAATCTCTCATGTGAAATTAAATAACAGAGGCAAGTATGGGAATGTTTAGAGTAAAAACTTGTTATTTATTTCCATATGATAGATTTACAGTGAGAAATTACAAAAATGGAAGGCTAAAAGGATAAATGTACAAATATCACAAGAAGAGAAAAAGGAAAATGGAGCTATCTCTCAGTTCATTCTTCTTTGTCATCAGACTCTTTATCAGACTCCTCTTCTTCGCTAGCATCACTATCAGAAACATCAAAGGAAGGTATATTTTCAGGAACCTCATCAAGAAGACAAGGATATGAAGAAAGAGGAATACTGTGGTCATCGCAAACTGTCTTAATAGTTTGATTGCGAAAACGAACAACATCATTATTGAAATTCGCTACAGTAGTTTGTAATTGCTTCTTCAACTTGGAATACTTGTCGTTGCGAAGAGAGAGGTCCTTTGCAAGTTGTTCATTTTCAGATTCGAGTTCTTCAATCCTTGTTTGATACCTCTTCTCAGCTTCTGCGAACGTATGATAATGAGTCAAGAATTTAATAGCGTTTCACAAAAAGAAGTGGTAAAGTAAAGAAGAACAGATTAACAACCTTCTCTCGTCGAAATCATATCTTTAACCAAGGCGGTATGCTCAAAGATGAAGACTCGACGTTAACACCTAAGTTATTTCTCGGCATTATCTAGAACTTTCGCATCCAAGCTTAATTCATCGTCACTATTTATGACAAGAAGTGAACGAATTTGATTTTCTCGCTCATTAAGTATGGCATTTTGGCGAAAAGATTCATCTCGTTCAATTTGAACTTCAAGAAGAGTTTTTGGAATTTCGCTAATGCCTGTGCACCTTGATTAGCAATGCGATCCTTGTCATCTATAAGGCTACTAATTTTATTCCTTAGAATGTTATTTTTTTCGTGGGAGCTAAGATATAAACGTTTAAATCGGTTGGCTAAACCTAAACTAGATCTATGCTCAATTTCTAAGAGATGAAATTTGGTTCGAAGTTCATTTATTGAAAGAGAGTTAATTTTGTTCGACGAACTACTTAAAGATTCGTTGAGATGAGCGAGAAGAGCATCATTATCCATAGGCTCAGGAAATGAATGGAGAAGGATGGATTCTTCAGAAAGATTATAAATGTCTGCGAAAATGATAAGTCGGCAAAGAAAAATAAATGACAAAATAAAAACGAGGAAAAGAGAAGAGTTTTGTACCATAAAGTTGTTGATTAGCACTTTGAAGGGTAGAAATTTTATTCTTCCGAGTAGAAGATTCAGGCTTCCGATTGTTGAATTCTTTTTCGCGAAGAGCAAAGAGATCTCATTTTCACTCTTCTTGCGAGATGTCGCAACTTCAACTTCTAGTTATTTGTTCTTCTCCTTAAGTTGAACATTTTTCTTTTCAAGGTTGTTGCGCCTCTTCTCAAGATCTGAGGCAACAACAAAGGAAGCTCTTCCAGACTATAAACAAAGATGAAGAAGCTATTAATATATGATTTAAAATTAAAAATTAAAAATTATAAGGAATAGAGAAACATAGACATACCAAGGCACTGAGTGCATTCAAGAAACTGGGAGTCAATGATCCGGGAGACCCTTGAAGAGACTCATTACCCTCCAGTAAAGAAGCATCACATATACTTGCGAGAGCTTCGCATATACCAGAGAGGTGATCATCTCCAAGTCCCTGCATGGAGTCTGAAAAGATATTAGACAATAACGTCATAGGAGATTCAGCTGGATGATCCTCCTTCGCGGTAGAAGTGTCTACATCATCGTCTTCTTCATCAGAACTTTCACTAGATTGAGGACTTGAGCGATAAGAAGAATGGGTCTTTTGTTTTTTAGAAGACGGAGCAGCTGATTTTTTTCTTGTAAAGAGGGCCTTTACCCTTTCTTTTGTTTCTCGCAGCTTTTGAAGCTTCATCCTCGCCGGCAACTTCAACACCAACCTACATACACGAATGAAGATAAGAAACAGAGGCAACAATATTGTGGATAACAAGAGAAAATATTTCTTACTTCATCCGTGATTGAGCGAAGTATCGCCAAAGTACTTGGCTTTGGATTTCTTTCATAACTTTTTCTCAATTTAATGATACGAAAATTTCGCAAGTTTAGTAGATATAAAAGGAAGGAAACATTGCAAAGCTTAACGAAAATTAGAAAATATACCTCTTTTGCTTTCTCGGGCCAATTAAATACCCAAGGATGATAATTTGCGAGATTCGCGAGGGAGTATTTTGGAACTGAAATGTTAGGTCCGTTCAAAAATAGCGGAAAGACACACCACTTTTCATCTTTAGAGTAGCGAGGAACATTGTTCTTGCCAGAGTGCCAATCAATATCTAACATGAGTATCTTATCGTCGGAACGTTCTCTTTTCTTTTCAATCGAGCACCCCATCGAGATTTATCATTCTTCATATTTATCACTTCATAATTTTCAAAAAAGTTTTCTACTGAATATTTTTCGGCGACTATCTCTAAGTTTGCGAATTTAGGATCTCTGACGTTATCAGGATATAGAGATCCCTTACCAGCGCCACGATTGGCGAATTCAAGCATTAGACGGATGCAATCACCACTTAATTGATAAATAGCTCGCGAGAATTTCTCATGAGCAAGGATTTCATAAAACAAGGGCAGTTCGGGATTGTAGAGAGGAATGGGAAGACTGCGAGGATTTGACCTAGCGAGATTATGATTTTCGATCATCACAATGATGATCAAAAACAACTTTGCGTAAAGAATAGATGAAGATTCTTGATTGGGAATAGTAGACAAGGTGAAACCCTTCTCTTGTAAATTCTTTTGAGTCTCACCCAAAAGGGTTTCATATCTACGACCAGGTGGAGCCATTCTTAGAATATGGGAATGATTAGAGAATTGAAGATCAAGAGAAAGAAGAAAAGGAAGATTTACAGTAGCATAAACGCAAATTGCGGAGGAGGAGAATTGAAGAAAAGTTGCAGAGAGAAAGCAAAAAAGAAGAAGAGGAGGGTGAGAAAACTATATATAGAGAAGAATTCTCGAGAAGATAAATGCATTTAATGCGAGAGGGGACGTGAATGGTTAAGAAAAACGGTTGAAAGAGACGTGTCAAGAAAAGAGTGGAAGAAGAAACATGTGTAATAAATTCTGTGTAGAAGTACGGGATCGTAACAGATAAATATGAACAGTTGCGGCATTTTAAAATACTAATTCTCATGACATTCTCTTCTTCGCAGAGAAGACATGAGAAGAGACAAGATATAGGATCAGAATATCGCAACATCAATACCTCGCGAGATTAGTAAACGACAGCATTGCGAAGGCGTCGCAGAAGAGTAATATAAATGACGCAATGAATGACGACAGCCAAAACACGAGAAAGATGTGAAGATCTAGCGAAGTTTAGGAGTGTCGCGAGATTTTATACTTGTACACTTGTGATATTTCGCAAGTCATTCCCGAAAATAAAGGACAGCCTAGCTGTCATCCATTGTGTACTACCCTATATAAAGAGTCGAGCAAGTCCGTTGTGAGGGATCTTTTTCGAGTGTTAGGCAAGTCATTGAGAGAGAGAAAATTTGTAGTGATTGTAATTTCTTTAGCTCTTTTCCATTTTATTTTGTAAACATTCAAGGAATTAATCAATAAAAATCATAGTTATTCATCTTCAAATGTCTTAGTGTTGATGGTGGAATTTCATTTAAGGTTAAAATTGTAAAAGCCAGAAAACTATGCTACCGACATCTTGTAAAAGATAAGGCCATCAATAAGTGTTGGATACTCCTCACTTAATTCACCTAGAATGGAGCATGTGGCAACAATCCCATTCTTCGTGAATACACGAAATTCATCCCGTTTGGAGCATGTAGCAACAATCCCATATACCCTCGTGAATTTCTAGCATTATTAATTAATGCGCAATCAGCCTTGTATTTCCGTACTCATTATTATGTGATGACGATCGAGTGTTGCTCTTACAGAGCAACACGAACCTCCAAGCATTATAATAAAACCATGTACGAAATACCCGCATGTGCTGACTCTCGGTGTGTTATACTAGCCCGATTGAGCCCCTCTCGGTGTGTTATACTAGCCCGATTGAGCATCCCGGACTCGACCGATTGAGCACGGTCCGGGATATGATCACAATCATCCAACTCCACAAGCATGATTGGATGACCCGCATCAATTCCATCACCCCCAAGGTGTATGGAATATCCACTGCCGAACCAACGCGGACCCCACATGGTCGGCCTCCCGCAATTGGCCTAGCTTGCCAAAACGTCCAAACCATAGCAAGATGGGCGGAAAACCCTAAATTAGGGTTTGCGGCATATTACATGTGTCGCAAGCAGTCTCAACCATCCATCTTCGCAGTATAGATGGAGGTGATGAGATTCAAAGGGCCCAGAGCATGTCAACACAATCACCGTGAGAGCCTACATACTCCGACCAATCGGTCGGGACCAACCATGGTTGGTTATCCCAATTCGTACGCCGAATAAAGCATGGTCGCACGGCCTTGAAACCCAAAATTAGGGTTTTGAGTATCACGAGCGTCCATCTTCTCCTAAAGCACGAATGGAGGGTCCAAGATTAGATTAGCAGTCCGGTCATACCAAAGATGACCACCGTGGACCCATCTATCCCCTCACCCGATCGGCCAAGGCATATCATGCCCGGTTGTTCCAAGACGCGCGCCCAAACTAGCGTGGTCACACCTCCCAAAGCCGCAACCGATCTCAACCGCTCAACTTCGCCGGACGATTTGAGTGGCCCAGATCACGTTTTCATGGGATATTCGGTGTATAGGCGTGAACACCAGCCTACCACCTTACACTGCACCAATCGGCCAAGACCGACCAAGATTGGTCACCTTGGAACGCGCCCGAAGTGGGCATGACGCGCGGCTATTGCGGCACCGGTTTTTCTGTTACAAATTGATCTCGACCATTCAACTTCACCGGACGAATTGAGTGGCCCAGATTATACTTTCGTGAGGTAATGGGTATAGGCGCCTACACCGTCATGCCGTCTACACGCATGTACGGTCGGTCTCGGGACAAAGTCACATCCCTGCTTGGGATTCGACCAAGTCGAAGAGGGATGCTTGCGCACCTCTTCTAAAACCCTAATTCCACCAACGGTCGCGGATGAGTGTCTCAAAGATCATCTCGTCCGTCCAACTTCACCGGCTTGGTTATACAACCCCGGTCGGGAGTTAATTGGTCGGTGAGGCGTCATGGTAATCACCACCCATCACTCTACCATACCGGGATGCGCACACATAAAATACACATGATACTTCACAAGTATCAACTTCGAATAACGCAGGTTATTCAATTTAGCATTACATGCTACCTTTCGTGGATCCACGATCCACACATTCAGACATCAATCATGTCACAAAGCGGGGGATACATATCGGGGTATTGGTCCGGGCGGTTTACGGTTGCAAGCGTGCAACGCGCCATCACAAGAACGTGTTAGGAAGTTATGGACGGTTAGCGATGACATGGAGAAGTGGGCAAGACCGATCGTGTAGCACCGACACACAACTCCACTACTCCATCACTCCACTTCCTCCACTTCCCACGAGAGACGTGAATAAGGCT
Organism: Papaver armeniacum; assembly: GCA_023531295.1. Lineage (NCBI taxonomy): Eukaryota > Viridiplantae > Streptophyta > Magnoliopsida > Ranunculales > Papaveraceae > Papaver > Papaver armeniacum. Next base: position 115,688 of record JAJJWW010003882.1, read on the forward strand.
CAATGACTTGTATAAATAGGTTCTCCTCCCTATTTCCACCAACGGAGCAAGTCCGCACAAAAAACAAAACCAAGTGTTAATACAAAACAGGAATCGATAGCTTGCATCCCGTAAGTTTCTGTTCAACCATTTCTCGTTACAAGTCATAAGCAAGCCAACACCTTCACAATCTCAACACCTTCTTCGCTTCCTCCCTAAGATCAACCCCATCTCCTTCACTTTGTGACCGAAACAAGTCGGAACGGCCATTTCTTGGTTTAGGCCGGACTTGCACGAGATTGATTTCCGAATCTACAAGCACTCACCGCGCAGTGCATTTGTTTAGGGGTTTAGATTCATTCCTCATCCACACACCCCAAATTACCAAATCCGGCAGGAATAGTTTTCACCCATAAACAATTGGCGACCACAGTGGGAGGTTGATCTCTCGGTTGCACAAAATTGAATTCTCAATTTTTCGGTTTCCATCTCGCAATGTATCCGGAAACCATGGTGGTGGTGATATCATGGGAAGTGTAGCTAGAATCTTTGGAGGATGTCTTGGCAAATCAAGCCGGTATCACTGAAGGCAGAGCGAGACATTTCGCCTTTTGAATGATATAGCAAAGACAATTACAAGAAGGGTCGGCAGGCATCTACTCAAGCAAAGTGCAAGAAATGCTGAATCCTTAGTCAGGAGTCACACCTTTACCGGTGGAGAGGCAAAAAGAGCGCGTAATCGCAGGAGACTCAAGAAAGATGAACAACATGGTCCAGTCAACAATGAAGAACCGAGGCAACTCCACAGAGGAAAGGACTTGTACGGAGTACTACAACGTCTACCAGATAAAGAAAGGGAGCCCGCAGCCTATGGAGCCCTATTAGAAGATTTATATCTCAAAACTCTTGTTGAAGCCCGGAAGACTGTCCAATGCGCATCGGCCTTTCATCCAAGCGAAGAAATGCTTGAGGAAGGAGAGATCGATCAGGAAATACGTGAATACAGAAGATGGGAGCGTTCAATTCGATCACTCAGCAGTGATATTACGACACCTTCCACATCCCTTTACCCATGCAAGCGATCCGCGGATATGATGGCACTCGCAAATCTTCCAACTTCATCTCCGGAACGTGCTCCACATCAAAGCCACGTAGAGACATCACAACGCCCACTAACGCACGAAAAGCTGGACTCGAAGTACCTACACTTTCCGTTCCCGATGGAAAAGATTTTGGAGTTGTTGGAGATGTGGGTACGAAATAGAGAGGTGGAACTACCTCCTGTATGGCGTCCACCAACCGATCAAGAAATAATGGACCAAAGGTACTGTCATTTCCACCGGTTCCCTCACCACCCTACCAGTGAGTGCAACGCTTTGAAGCGCATTGTTCAGGAGAAACTTGGTTCAGAGGGATAGCTCTCATTCTCTAAAAAATTAATGCGGACGACTTCCTTGGAGAGGCTACTTCGGTTTGATACAAGTGAGACTTCAAAAACAAGTAAGTTCTATTCAGCAATTTTACAAGAAAGATAGTTTTGGAATTCACTGGGGACTTAGCATCCCACACATGGAGAAAGAGACTAAGTGATCAAACGCATGTTTGCTTCCCTTCATACCTCCCTTTTACACGACATTTGCAATTTCATATGACATGTGCAATCATTCATGACCAAGATGCAAATTCCATTTAAAATAACCTCTTTTAGAAAAGTTATTCACAAAACTATCTCAAAATAAACCAATTCAATTACCTATTAATTCAAAACTAGAAGTTAAATCATGAAAAAAAATCCTCACTATCACTCAAAAGAAAAAGAAGAGACAAGTGTATAGCACGAATCCTTCAAGGAAAGTCCTTCAGCAGCAACTCGTCCTTCTGGGCAAGAGCGACTTTCATCCTTTGAAGTACAAACCGCTTCAGGCTTCAACTCCTCATACAACTTTTCAACCTCTTCTTCCTGGCGAGTAACACATTCTGCAGAAGGGGCTTCACCTTGTAATTTCTGGAGCTCCTGAATATCGGAGAACCCTTTGAGGAACCAAGGAGCATTGAAGTCGTACTGCACAAACACATCTCGATGGCACTTCCAGTCTTCAATCATCTCCTCAGAAACTGTTCGACCAGTCGTGACGCTCATCCCATGGATAGAAAATAAAGCCTCCTGAACGCGGTTGACCAATGCAAGACGACTTTTGAGCTTCGTAGTGGTAGCAATGTGGCCGTGTTTCTCCCATATTGCCGTGTACAACTCCTTGAACCGAACCGGCACACTGAATCCTCCAACCAACACATGGCCTGGATAAGGAACAATGAAAGGAGGATCGAACAAAGCTCCAGGTTGCGCTACCAATACTTCACCAGTCACAGGAACCTTGTCAGTTGCAGGAGGTCTTTCAGAAGAAGTGGCCACGACAGCTTTATTGATTGGAACATGCTCAGAACATTCTTCAAGGGGATCCACCTCAACAATAGCGGATGTTGCCTCTCTTACATTCCTCCCGATATCTACTTCGCTCTGGGTGCTAATTTCCATCATGGACCCATCAACAAGATCACTTAGGGAGGCACCTTGTCCAACCGAGCTTGCATCATCTCTGTCATGGTCGGGAAAAGGAGCGGTTTCTCAAAGACTTTTCAAAGATGAAGATCAGCACCGCATGAAGATTTCTCACAGCATGAAGATTAATACCGCCAGACTTCTCAACATGAAGGCCAACATTACCAGCCTTCTCATTCTAAATGCGCGCCAACCTTGTGAAGACATTCTCTTTCGGAATTCCCTGATTTCAAGCAAGGATCACTCTTAGAAGAATTTACTATGGAGAAATGAAGGAACCAACGGGAAGAGATTTAAATACCGCATATTGGAGGAATTGAGGATCACCGAACCACATGCCTCGCCTTTTGGATCTCTCTCCCGCTTGGGGACCGCAATCTCGCCCGGGTCCGTTTGGCTGGAAGTGGCTTCAACCGGAAATGCTTTTTCAAAACGTCAGAAGATGGTTCACCACGGAAACCTGTCACAACACTCTCCGAGAATTCCTGGAAAATCAACAGTTGCCTCCTCCAAAATTTCTTGTACTTATCGGTTACCACTGGGTTTCTCCCAATAGGCCAGAAGGGAAGGCTCACCCGCTCTAAAAACACGTCAAGCCGATTAAGAATATTTGGGAGGAATTCTTTTAACCCCGATGGACGGATAAAACCCCGATGGACGGATAAATGGAACACCCCGATCAAATCCCATTTGACGAGCCGCCCGTCAATATTGTACTGAGTCAAAGAAATTCTTCGTTGAATAAAGACGGACATATCCTCGGGATGCACTGCATGTAAACAATTTCCCAAATCTCATAGTCTTAACATCAGACGCAACACAACATCGGGACCATCGAAGCAATAGCAAAAGTCTTTTGGCTGAATAATGGAAGGGTGGATCGGCCCCCATGGACGGAAATCTACGTAAGACACATTGTCAAATATGTCCACAAGTCTCGCGCACGGATTGCTCGGGACGCCTCCTATGCCAACGGAGTATTCTCGAGCCACCATACAAGTTGCTGAGGGAATTTGCAAGAGCAGGAGTAGGAGCATAACTTTTGAAGTGTTCCCATAAGAATGTCTGAAGAAAAGCGAAGTGAACGTACGACTCCACCTTCTTGTACCCGTTAGAAACATGCATGTCCATTGCTAAGGCATCCAGATGAGAATACAGCGATCCAAGGAACAAAGCACCTAGGGGAAGAACTTTACCTTTTGCCGCCTTTATAGCGATCTTAACGAGGTCACCTCTAATGGTCTTCTTTCCAACTGTCGTCGAATATATCTCTCGGATAGCCATAGAGACAGAACGCAATCACGCCGAGCTTATTTTCCAACTCTTGATCCGCTCGGGTCCGCAGAGACCACTCCGACACCCACCAAGTGTAAAAGCATCTCGTATCTTTTTCTCCTCCTTGTCCAGATCAAGTCGAAACCCGCCACCTTTTGAAGTATAGCATCATAGTTATGTTGTTCCGTATCGAGAGCTCGTAAGAAAGACTTCCAAAGAACAGCGGGTTCATTAATGCAGCTACACTCTCCGAGTAATAGTCATCTCTCCCCACCTAGATATGGCTGTATGAGTAGAAGGACGCCATCGAGAAATGAAGGTAATCAAACCCGCAGCGTCTTTCTTAATTTCAAGAGCAGATGCCATGACCGCATTGAGGATTTGCGCTTTGGTCAAATTGTCTTTAATGCCCTTATTACTCAACATGCGTCTCATCCATCCTTCATAAGAACCAAAGTGGAGTATGACAAATCTTGAAGTCAATAGGGGAAGGCGGATATTCGTTTCTAGGAGACAAAATCTCATCACAAGTGTGAAGAAGAAAATGGATCAAGATCCATATTTTCTCGAATCGGAAAGGTGACTATCTTATGAGAAGGATGTTTTCTAATGTTTGGAAAAGGCGAGGTGAACAACTCATCATCGATGTTCGGCATATCTTTGAAGTCGTCAACACTTCCCGACTTGGCACCAAGCATTATCTCCTAAGACATCTCAACAGAATTCTTTTCTTCATTCCACAATGAAATAAAAGACATGAGTTAGAACTTGTATGAAAAGCGCATGATGCGTGTAGTCACGCACGACAAGACACGTTGAAATGCACAAAAGTTGGGATTAGGTCCAAACACCAGTATTACTCAAGTTTCAAGTCTGGTATTGGTTTCAAGTCCCAGTATTGGTTTCAAAGTTTCAGATAAAGTATGGTATTGGTTTCAAGTCAGGTACAAGTTTCAAGTCCAGGTATAAATTTCAAGTTCGGTGTTACTCAAGTTTCAAGCCCGGGCACAAGACTAATATAAGGTCGACTTTCAGTCAAGCATATGTGGGTGAGACCCACGTTCAATCAAGCATACACGGCGGGCACGCGTTCATCCGCACACATCATAACACGATTTTTCTTTATTCATGGGAATCGTGTCTACGAGATTCAAGCCAAGGTTTTTCTTTTCAAGATACAACCTAAAAGCTAGGTTTTGCATGCAATGGTGGAAAGAAGCAAAAAACAACATGATCATGGATTCACGGGTTGTTTTACTAAGCAATTCTAGAAAATATTGGCGTATCAACCTCGGTGAAAAAACTAAGCATATGCACATCTTTCAAAAAGGTGTTTACCTAGCAAACTAAGGTTTTACCTAAAAAAAAAAAAGAGCGAAACTTACCTTGGACGGCAGCAACTCCGGCAACGACGCAGCAACTCCTAGAAGCGTTTGGCGCGGGGCATTAACTAATGGTTGGCGATCACGGACGGGAGCTGCTCAACAAAAAAAAAAAAATTCGTGAGAAAAAGCAAAGGGGTTGGTCTCTTTTTATAGACAAAAATTAGAAGAATCCCAATAGAACAAGGATACCTCTTTTTGGATTCCTTTTCTGATTCAAATACCCAAAGAAGGAAACCGGTCCCACCAAAGGATTCCATACAAGCACAACGGCATGGGCGACTAGCGGTCGGTCAATACTCTTCCGGTAAACTTCTTTATCATGTCTTTCTCACATATGTATGTCACCATCTCATGCCTACCCCACAATAGTGTAACCATTATGTGCTAGGCGGGGGACTTAATGTTGATGGTGGAATTTCATTTAAGGTTAAAATTGTAAAAGTTTTAAAACTATCTACCGACATCTTGTAAAAGATAAGGCCATCAATAAGTGTTGGATACTCCTCACTTAATTCACCTAGAATGGAGCATGTGGCAACAATCCCATTCTCGTGAATACACGAAATTCATCCAGGTTGGAGCATGTAGCAACAATCCCATATACCCCGTGAATTTCTAGCATTATTAATTAATGCGCAATCAGCCTTGTATTTCGTACTCATTATCGGTGCGGCATGACGATCGAGTGTTGCTCTTACTGAGCAACACGAACCTCCAAGCATTATAATGAAACCATGTACGAAATACCCGCATGTGCCGACTCTCGTGTGTCATACTAGCCCGATTGAGCCCCTCTCGGTGTGTTATACTAGCCCGATTGAGCATCCGGACCGACCGTATCATCGGTCGGATATGATCACTGATCATCCAACTCCACAAGCATGATTGGATGACCCGGATCAATTCCATCACCCCCAAGCGGTATGGAATATCCACCGCCGAACCAACGCGACCCCGCATGGTCGGCCTCCTCGTAATTGGCCTAGCTTGCCAAAACGTCCAAACCATAGCAAAAGTATGGGCGGAAAACCCTAAATTAGGTTTGCGGCATATTACATGTGTCGCAAAATCAGTCTCAACCATCCATCTTCGCGGTATAGATGGAGGGTGTAGATGTAGATTCAAAGGGCCCCGAAGCATGTCAACACAATCACCGTGTGCCCGCCACATACTCCGACTAATCGGTCGACCAACCATGGTTGGTTATCCCACCCGTACGCCGAATAAAGCATGGTCGCACGGCCTTGAAACCCAAAATTAGGGTTTTGAGTATCACGAGCGTCCATCTTCTCCGGCACGAATGGAGGGTCCAAGATTAGATTAGCGGAGTCCGGTCATACCAAAGATGACCACCGTGGACCCATCTATCCCCTCACCCGATCGGCCAAGGCATATCATGCCCGGTTGTTCCAAGACGCGCGCCCAAACTAGCGTGGTCACACCTCCCAAACCGCAACCGATCTCAACCGCTCAACTTCGCGGGACGATTTGAGTGGCCCGATCACGTTTTCATGGGATATTCGGTATAGGCGTGAACACCAGCCTACCACCTTCACACTGCATCGATTGGCCAAGACCGACCAAGATTGGTCACCTTGGAACGTGCGCCCGAAAGTGGGCATGACGCGCGGCTATTGCGGCATCGGTTTTATGTCACACAATTGATCTCGACCATTCAACTTCACCGGACGAATTGAGTGGCCTGTGATCATACTTTCGTGAGGTAATGGGTATAGGCGCCTTATACTGGTCATGCCGTCTACACGCATGTACGGTTGGCCTGGCCAAAGTCATATCCCAAGCTGGGATTCGACCAGTCAAGAGGATGCTTGCGCACCTCTTCTAAAACCCTAATTCCACCAACGGTCGCAGATGAGTGTCTCAAAGATCATCTCGTCCGTTTAACTTCACCGGCTTGGTTATACAACCCTGGTCAGGAGTTAACTGGTCAGTGAGGCGTCATGGTAATCACCACCCATCACTCTACCACACCAGGATGCAGTACCTGCATAAATCGAAGCTGGGTCATGTAATTGAAGTGATCAAAGAGATGATGCAGTGGATGGGAGGTTCAATGGGTTCTGGTACTTTTCCGGATTCAACCTGAGAGAAGCGGCTGCTGCTACTAAAGCCGAGAGACTAAAATTCAGAGAAAGAGAAATTTGTGAATTGAGAAGAACAAGGAGGAATCAGAGGGATGGATACACGATATGGAGGATATGAGGCTGAGTTGCTGGTTAAAGAGAAGAGATGAAGCCGCTCCTGTTAAACCGAGAAATAGAGATTGAATCTGTGATGGGTTTGCTGGAATCGATGAGAAATTGAGTATAAGAAGCTCGGATACGTAATGGGTTGAATCTGCGGGAACGGATGGAGGGGTCGAGACAAGGTGGTGGTGCTGGGCTGATGGTGGCCGATCCTGGTGTTGATATCAATTTGCAGTAGCATATGAGATAGAGTGATATTGGCTATTGCGATGAATGAATGCTTGAATTGTATTAGATGTATGCTAAGAATTGTCGCAGGGAAATGAAGCAGAAAGAGGCCGGAATTTGGCCTGGGAATGTCGGAAAACAAACAGAACTTTGTCGGATTTTTATGCCGACGAGTTAACCCAGTGACTCACGATCCAACTCAGCTAAGTAAGACCATTCAGCTAACTAGGCAGCTGACTTGTTGCTGACTCAGTGGCTGACACTCTACTCCCTTGACCCAGTTGACTAACAAAGACCGTCACCATGACGCTTAACTTTACTGTAACTGGAGAATATTTCGTCTATGGAAAAAAGAACCCGTGGCCGACATTTGCCACATTTTCAGGCCCATTTCCGGTGATCCCGTGATTTCTCCGCGATCCAATTTGTGCAGAATTTGTGAAGAATATTCTAGACTCATGGGTGTGAAGACTTGGGTTTGGAATTGGATGGAGAATTTGGCTCGAATTTGAAAAGAGAAGATAGAAGATTTGAGAAAGACTTGGACTTGAAATTGAATTACAAAGGGAAAGGGATTCTATTCTCGGAAGATTTGGAGAGCATTGAAGCCTATAAACAGAGAAGTTCTCTACAACTTCTAGACATCTTTTACACACCTTTTACACACACAACACTTCTTTTTTCTTTATTCTTTGTGTGAACTCCTTAACATGAGTAGTTAATTTTCTTATTGATTGAGGATGAATTCCTAGTTCTTGACATGATTTGAGTTTTGTTTTCAATTCTATCTTGAAGTTTTCACATGATTATAGTTTGTTTTTACTAATAGGAATGTTTATACATTCATGGTTGATTGATATATTGTTTAGAGTGCACGCTAAATTAATTTGTTAATTTGATCTAAAGCTAGTGAAAGTTATGGGATAAGTAATCGTTTTCTTGACTCTTTACACAAGTAGCAAACACGAGACCTGCGGAGGGATTCCGTGGAGCAATTGTGTGTGAAAACAACGTTAGCAAGTAGACCTTGATCTAAGAGTCTAACTACTAATATCAACCTAATAAGTTCATAAATCTTAATGCGTTTATTTAAATTACATCTTGAGTGATCTATTACTAGGTGGTTTGTAAATAGAATCCCCGGTAGTCGAGAACTTCCGTATCCGGTGATACAAGGGATTTAGGGGTTTAACACTGATCTAGATGCTTTACCTACGGTTGGTGATAATCTGTGACTAATAACAAGTGGAAAAGAACATAAATTGAATCATTGTTTTGCAAACGAAGAAGGATTCCTTGGTCTTGTCTCTTATTGATTTCAACCTTATCTTTGAATTGCTTTGTTTATTTTCTTTTTGCTTTATAAACCCCCTTTTTGTGACAATTAAGACAACTAAAACCTCTTGCTCCTCGTGGGAACGAACTAAATTACCACCATGTTACTTGTTAATTGAGTGGAAAAATATTCACTAATTTGTTGTGGTTATGACACGCATCAAATGATTAGTGCAGTATTTTTGAATCTGTGTGCATAATGATAAACAACTAGCTTTTGATTCTCATGAACATGATGCTGTGATAGTTGAATGCCATGTATGCTCACTGAACCCTGATATCCACAAGCATAATCCTGTGACATATGAGTGATGATTTCTACATGCTTAAATTTTCATCTCTTTGTATGCTCCTCTAGCCCAAATTGGTTGAATGTTGCTCGCTGGCTAATTGCCGTGAGTGCTTGACCTCGAACCAGTGCTAGATCATCCAACCCCGGAAACTATGAAATTTGTGCATGGCCCCAGAACTTTTGAAACAAAACTGTGTTAGCTGAAATATTTTGCTCTTGTGTGATTTGTGCATTAAATCCTTGGCTTTAACAAAGACCTGCGTGCTCAGCTCCAGCCCGGGCCGTGAGATCGAGCCGCAACTTGGTTAACCAAGTTTGCTGCAATCCCCACTTGAAATCAATCGGGCTGGTTGATATCAATCGATCCCTTGACTCTCAACCCCGAGCATTGTTTGTCATCCTCACTGTGCATGGCCTGTTGATACCCCTGACTCTGGCTACCCTTGAGAATAACCGTGAACACTAGAACATCAACTCGATCATGTTGACTTCATCGGCCCTATAATTCTTGTGCGTAATCTCCGAAAATTAAAGTCAACCGAGTCTTTCAACACTCGTGGCATGTCAAATCTAGTGTAAGAGTGCTGAAATTTTCATGTCCGAGTAGTCTATTACGATCTTGTGCATCTGTGAATCCCTGAATCTTGGTGTTATTCGTAAAAGCATCACTTCTTTTGGTTTGCACATTGGTGCTTGTCGAAAGTATAGCATCACAAAGCTGTATGCACAAATCCTAGGGCCAGCCGTTCAATTGAGCATTGTCATCCTATATTGCCTGAAACTAAGTATCATTTCCATAAGCATTAATTCCTTGAGTTGCACAATTGCATCCTGGCTGATAGATACTACATCTGTGAATTTTTGTGCACAAGCATAATTCCATGACATGAGAGATTTGCTTTGGTGAATCGAGATTGTATTGGCTGTATAAAATCGATTGATTAATCGATAGACTAGCCAAACCGAGCTTGAGAGTGTTGAACTAGCTACTCGTTAACCTTTGAAGTTTACCTTTGATCACCAAAACCCATGCGTATTTTAACCGTGCATGATATCCAAAACCGAGGTTAAGCGACTTTGTTGACCTTCTGTGGCATGCTAATTTGCTGTAAAGTGCTGACTTTGTCATTTGCTGTTGCATCTGTGAAGCTATCCATCTGTTGCATTTGTGCATCTGTGAACTAGCATCTGCAATTTATGTGCGAACCTTTGATGCTTGAATGAATGATTGAGTGACTGATTTTGCATTAGCTGTCACTTTGTTGTTTGTCACACACAAACCCCGGCAAGTCCTCGATCCATGCTCATTACACTGTGCACTCTCCAACAGCAATAATCAAGTCTCCTGTGTGCTTGAATTAGGTGTCATTTTGTGTGCATTTGTGCTTAATCTGTGTTGAAATCCACATAAAGTGTTGTGCTTTGCATGAGCTATGCTGCACATAACATGGGTTGTGCATAACTGGCCTGTACCCAAGTCAGGCATAAACCTCCCACCTCCCACCTAAACCAAACTGAAGCCCACTTAAACCAAACTAAAGCCCAACCACTGGGCTCGGCTCCTGCCAACCTAAGCTGAGCTGCATAAACATCACCGTGGGCTGCATAAACTGAACCCACTAGGCTTCCCACAACCACCGGGCTGTGCACTTGCACGACATGGGCTCGTACGTAAACTAAAGCCCACATAATCGAGCCGTGCAACTGCCCATAACGGGGGCTGGAACCCACCTAATCAGCGGGGCCTTACAAAGATCACAAAGTAATCTTTTGGGCTTGCATCCTGGAATTAGTGTGTCAATTTTTGTGACTTTTTGCTTCTCTCGCGTGTTGATTGGATGTATGCTTCATGTGTGCTAAGCTATGGGTGTTTTTTTGAGTTCAAATTGAGTTGCTAGATCATGTCAGGATTTTTGGTCTCGCAAATCAGGATGAAAACAAATCCATTAGAGAGTTTGCTTATGGGCATGCTTCACAATATGAACATCCCACAACCCATAATGATTTTAGGGAGTATTATGAGCCATCTCGTGGCCCCGACCTTGAAATGCATGTACCCTAATCATTTTGCACAGATGTATCATTCACCACAGTGGGGAGTTGAACAAATTTATACTCCCCGACCTCGTATATGCACTGGGAAGAAAATCTCATGCTCATGATAAAACAATGCTAGGTTTGAATTGAATGCATGCATGATCATCCATATAGCAACATGTCTGAGTTTCCCTTGTGTAGTGAACCCTGCACAACCATGTAATGATCACTCATATGAAACATGCATACCCACTATTGAAGACTCTTCAATTGGAATGTACTCACTTATTTTAAGGATGAACCCATTCATCATACAAAGAGAAGAATGGAAGAAGTTCACATAGGATGTGTATTTTTATTCCTACTCATGCAAATGACACCGAATATGAACCTAATCTAGAGGTAGATGAGTGCACTAAAAATGCTACAATTTTGAATAGGGAAATGCAAGTGTTATGATGATGATGATGATGATGAATATGAAGAGCATGTGTACTTTGAAAATGTAGTGGAATCTTTAGGTTCGTAGACATTAAGTTTCTCTCTCGTGAACCCTATGAATGATGCTTCTTCTAATATTCATACTTGTGTCGTCGAATTGAGTCTCAGCAATTGTTCACTCAAAATAAGCATGCTATACCACCTGCTTGTGACTTGGGGAATGCTGAGATTTTTGTTGACACCAATGATACTATGCATGAAAACAATTTTGATATGTCCGATTCCATGCCTAGGTTACAACATGATGTTTCCTCTGGTTTGCATATGCATGACACAAAGCTTGTGGATAATGCCGATTATGACATGGAGATCGATGAATTGTTTTATGCAAGTGAACAGGATTTACCTAATCTCTCTCCTAAAGCACATGATTGAAACTCCTCCACCAAACCTAGGTGTAGTTTGTAACAAAATTGCAAAACCAACTTTTCCAAAATGCCTAATTTAGGCCTAGATCTTTGTGCTTCCCAAGTCCTCTTGGACTATTTTGCATCAAAGTATAACACCTTTAGGGAACCACAGTTGGAATGTGTATGTCTCGCTTGCTCCTAGCAAAACTCATTTTGAGTTAGACCTTGTGCATGATGTACCTTTAAGAATGCAAGATTTTGTGCTCAAAAACACACCTCGCTGACAAGTTTAGGTTTGGGGTAACTTATTCACATATGCGCTCTTACTTGCACTCTCATGTTATATTTGTGTAAGGTCATTGATGTTTCTGCATACCGTCTTTTGGGTTGATCCTCAACTCTTTAGATTGTTGGTGTATGGTGAATTTTCATTGTATATAATCCAAGAGGACTTGTTAAATTTTCTATCTTGATTCGATTGAGTCTTCTTGTGCATATATTGTGCTAATCCGATATGATCTCCGCCGAGAATGTTGGATTCTAGCCTTGACTAATGAAGCTTCTAACCTTGCTTTCACCGACATCCAGTAATCTCTTCCCTTTTTCTCTACTCAAAGATAGTTCTCTTGGTATGTGACTCGTTTAAAATTTTATCATCTCGTTGACACATTGAGGACAATGTTTGATTTAGGTTTGGGGTGCATTTGCATATAGAGTTTTTAGTCTTTTATTTTAGTCTTATTAAAAAAAAAAAATATATATATATATTCAAAACTCGTTGTAAATATATACATAAAACCTCCA
>JAJJWW010003883.1:0-12795 GCA_023531295.1 Papaver armeniacum
CTTAAAACTTTTGATAGAGTTGAGTAGCAAGGATTAATTGGGGGCCACAAGAAATAATTGGGGGCTTCACAAATTTTATACCCACACCCAAAATTATAGGGGGCTTCTAAAATGAACTTGAAAGTATCATTCTACGCTTCCCCAAATAATAAAAACTTAAAACCTAATAACCCTTAATCTAAAATCTCCCAAATCAGAAAACCAAAACCCCCCTCCCTCACCCGACTCCCATCTCTCTCGCCATTAATGACACCCGAAGAAAAAAAAAATTCTTCAATTGATTTCATCATCGTAATCTTCGATCCGAAAATAAAACCCCCTAATTTAATTCCTGTTTGCGTTTATTTTGATGGGTTACTTTCGAAATTAGGTTTTCCAACCGAAAAATTGCAGTTACAGTTATAGGGTCGTCATATCGATAGGTTTATACCCTAACGACTTTTGATCTGCATGTTTTTTTAATGAAAAATCGTTGATGTCTAAGGTGTAGGAGATAACGATCCTTTTTCTGGGTTTAAGATTTTTTCCCAGAATAAAGTCGTCAATATATTATAGAATCAATTGACGATCCTACTATAACGCCCCCTTTGTATACACTAACAACTCTATAAGACCAAAAACTACCTCTCTAACCAAATAAATGGAAGGGACGTCATCTTAATTCCATAGACGATAACAACTATTTGGTTGAGTCATTTATGTATAAAAAAAATGTTAACGACTCTTATTATTCGTCCACTAAATGACAAAAATGATAACGAGTCGTTCAGGTATATAAAGAAAAAAAACTCTTATTCAAAACTAAACGACTCTTATAAAAAATGTTAACGATTCTTATTCAAAACTAATGTTAACGACTATTATAAAAAATGTTAACGACTCTTATTCAAAACTAATGTTAACGACTCTTATAAAAAATGTTAACGACTCTTATTCAAAACTAATGTTAACGACTCTTATAAAAAATGTTAAATGAATGACGATTTTTCATAACTGCACATTAGAGTCGTCCATTTATTCAAAACTAAATAACGATTTTTCATACTGCAGATTAGAGTCGTTTATTTCTGTGACAAATAACTAACGACTCTTAAGGGTCGTCAGTTTAATAAACTCCCGACCTAACGACTCTAACACTGAGCTGCTGCATAGTGACCATGAATCGACAACTTGGAGCACCATTCATGCGATTTGAAGAGTATAGGAATACATGATTGTTTAGAGCTTTGGGTTCTTCATTTTGAGTATTGGTTCCATCATTTTGAGCAAAAGGATCTTCATTTGCAACCATTTTAACCAAAATTTTCCCCCAAAACTCACTTTCTTCCTCTCTATCCAACAACACAAAAACACAAATTTTCTATAATCTTAATTTTTACCCAAAAACTGATTTAATCTAACTTAACAAATTAACAACTAATCTAACCTAATCAACTCAATTAACACTAATTATTTTGGGGGTAGTTTAGGCATTTTGAAAAATTAGGATAAGGGGTAGCACTAAAATGCTATTGGGAGACCAACTGGTGAGGCCCCCAATTACTTTTTGTGGCCCCCAATTAATTCTTGTTGAGTAGGTGTGAGCATTTTATCAAACCAACTCTAATGCAAATTGTTTGACATGCTTAAAATCGAACCAACTTTAACCGGGACCAACCGTATTTTTGCGGATGGATGTGACCGTTCGCTTATGGGTTGGACGTGGATGACGTTTTTGAAATCCAACGGATAATGGATTAGGCCCGGATGCAAGCTTGAAAATCCGTTGGACATTCATATCCGTTAGATTGAGGGCATTTATATAGTTTCTAAAAAATATATAGTTTTGCAGTGGATGAGAAAGATAAAGAGACACAAAGAGAAGAAGATTCCTTTACTTAGAGTTAGTATGTGTTACATCATTTATATACAATAGGAATAAGGCCCTAGCTACTATATTGGGACGCACATCCATGGGCTAAAGCCCTACAACACTCCCTCTTGTGCGGTCCAATAGAACTTCATACGCAGTACTTCACACAGTGCTTCGGATGTAGGTCTTCAAATGTAGTTCTCCTCTTTATGACTATTGTATCTAAGATAATTGCTCCATTACAACTTTAACAAGGAAAAAACCCAGTGGGACAAAACCTTGGTACAGCTCTTCACATGTAATACTTCACATGTTGCCTCGTATTTTACATGTAGTTCATCACATGTAATGCGATCTTCAAAGATCGTCGAGTCTAAGTTAGTTGTCTCGTTAAAACTTCGTCAGGCTAACCCAGAGGGACAATACCTGAACTAAAGAAAAAGAGTACAACATTAAGTAAACTTAGAATATAGTTGGATGCGCATACGTTGCCTCATTAAAACCTTGACAATGAAAACCCAGTGGGATAAAATCTTGACGAAGGGAAAAGAGTACAACATGACAGATGCAAGTAAAGGTGATCCATTGGAGATGATCACTTTGCTCCGTTGAAGTTGACTAGTTGCTTCACAACTCCTAAGGAAGAAAATTCTTGTATAGGAAAGACAATAGTCTTAGATGGGAAATTACATTCCCGATGTTTGTTGTTTTCTTATTAAAAACCTTGCCGAGTAACAAAACCATGTGGGAAAAAGTAACCTCGGTGAAGGAAAATAGTTCAACACACCATTAGATGCTCCCCCTGATGTCAGACAATTTGCATTAGTCTAATGCAGTCAAAAGGAGTTTATCACACTGTACTTTTGGTGACTTGAATGTTTATAAGACCCTATTGTTGATTCTGGAAGTTACGTTGCTTAGCAGACTATCGCATTTCATTTCTTTGATTCAAATATTTTCAGTAATATCAACGTGATCTTTATGTCTTCAACGTTCAACATACTTGATGCTTTTAGTGTTGTCTCGCTAAAAACCTTGTCGAGTAACAAAACCCTTTGGGAAAAACTATTCTCGATCGAAGGGAAAAAGAGTACAACCCAGCTTCAATTTCGAAGTAAAATATGTCGACATCATATCCTTGGATCCTCCCCCTGATGTCGGCATATCCCCCTAATTACTTTCGAGTTGTTCCGGACAGTTCCTTTAGTCATGTATTTTTCGAAACTGAATATTGGTAATGACTTAGAAAATAGTCTACCATATCTCCCTCTGATTACTTTTGTTGGATAAGAGATTATTGTTGCTTCATAATCAACAACTTTTGGATTGCAGCATTCCTTTTTATGTCTTTGCAGGGATAAAACAAATTTATGTCAATGGTTAATTTTAAGTACATGATTACATTCATTGTACCATTCCAATGACGTTGCGTTGGTGCTGAGCTATATCTAGGTAACAAGTTCCCCGAGGATGTAAAATTTAATCTAGTATATTACTATAATAAGTACAACAATGCGTATATTGTACTTAGATATGGGAATTTCATCTCCCAATACATCTTCATCATCTTCTTTTAGACGAAATGGTCACTTACTTACATTTGAACCTCGACTAATCGTGGGAGTGCTATCAGGATGCATGTCTTTGTTAAATTTCCTAACAACTTTAGACGTATGCAAACTGGTGGAATAATATACCAAAAGCTCAGTATTCGGTCGAGCTTTCCCCAGATTTTTCATCTCAAATTCGGATTTCAAATAGCTTTTAAGGTCTCTTATTACATCAAGAGTACCAATTACATCTTTACCAGCGACATAGATAGCTACAATTCCAAATCAGGAACATTCTTGTGAATACGCAAGGAAAAATAACTTACTTGTCTATCCCCTCCAAATAAAATAGCCACTTAGACGGGTATATGACATCCGCCTGATTGCTTCAATCTAAAAGTGAGCATTCTATCTAACTGTAAATACACTCTGTGGTTTAGAGTCACTTGATTTGGGAAACAAAAGGCTATCAAGTACTTTTGTAAATATATTCTGTCTCTTGATTCTTTCAGAGATACGTAACAACCACATACATATGCTGCATTTCAAGTCCTTTTAAAATTACCAAGCTAACTAAGTAGCGGAACACTATAAAGTTTATTACAAGAGAACAATTCCAGGGCTTTGTGAGAAACCTCGCGCCACAAGGCGAGTCTTTATACTTTAAGACTGATTTCTTCTCATTATGCTTTGTGACAAATTAATCATGTATGTCCAATAGGCTTTACACTTGGTTGGTTAGCACTATCACACCAAATACATGTATATTTGTCAAAGAACCAAGTTCTACCTGGATTGTATAGGCCAAATATGCTATTTATTTGAAATTAATCAAAATAAAGCATGGTTCGATCTCATTGTGCTCTACTTCTGGAGCAACTATTTATGGATTATATCATCATTGTGCACGCATGATCCTTCCATTGACTCATGTGCATTCTCATGATCCGTCAGGATTTCATTGTTCTCTAGAATCATTTAAAACTTCGGAGCGTCCTCCAGTATTGATTCATGGACATAGTCAGAGACAATCAAATGAGATGATTTCATTAATGATACAAATTAGGTTGTGCCGTACTCATATACTTCCTTTCTAGGTGAGCATTGATCGAACCGGGTGGTCTCTCCATCTTCCTTTATGGAGCCACGACCTCAACTACACTTCCACCAAGTGTAGTTGCAACACCTTAGTCTATAGTGTACCCTATACTGAGGATTTTTAACCTTGCATGAATATTTGCAGCTGGTATGTGTGATCTTGTCACTTTAGCGACATCAGTGTACATTATGAAAATCGATTATTCTTTGTCACTTCACATTTACATTTGTGGAGTATAAGAATCAATATGAGACACAGTGGGAACACACCACGACAATTCCCGTCGTTCCCTTATAAAATACATTTCTTATCTCCCCCTAACGACGGGAAGACTGTCTCATTAAAATGACAACCCGCAAATCTAGCGGTAAGAGATCTCCTGCCAAAGGTTTTAAAAATGCGGATAATTGTTGACAGTAAATATCCAACAAAATTACTTAATCATTTTCGTGACCCATCATAGTACGATGTGGGCTCGTAATGGCACATATATAGTACAACCAAAAATGCGTAAGAACGCAAATGTCAGGCTTAAATTCAGTTACCAACTGGTATGCAGAAAAGGTTGACTAATATTGGGTTCTAAAATGAATTAAGTAATGATGCGTGTAATATTGCATATCCCCAAAGCAATAAAAGGTAGGTTGGTACGCATAACCGATTCCTTAGACACCATCTGTAACCTTTGATGGTAGTCTCTGTGAGACCATTGGGTATAAGATGCTCTACATTGATCTTATTAAACATGCAATATTCATCAAGTCCTTTTGATGTAAATTCTCTAGTATTAACAAGGGTGGTGAGCCTTTGCACTTTGCATTGTGTAATATGTGCTATGAGTTTTAAAAAAATTAAACGCATCGTTTGTTGTGAGTGATAAATGATTCAATGCGTCGAATCATCCACCAGAGCCATAAATCACTTGAATGGTCCACATTCTGCATGGATATATGTTCACTAACAACACTTTATTTCCTTAAAGAATGAGTTATTTACCATTTTCATCTAAGTAAAACAGGATGGTCTCAATCATGTTTTACTAAAGAAAGACTTTGTAACATGAGTGACGTGCTTTCTTACTCTAAAGCATAATGGGGAGAGGCGGTGCAAATCTAGTAAATTTAGAAATCACTGATGGTGATAGATGTCGTAAATTCGCATTCTATTAGTTCATTGTCTTGTACACTCAAATGAAGTGATACCCATGTTAGTACTTTCAAAACGGAACATCGCGCCACAACCAATGTGCCTTATGGTTATGTCAAAGTCTTTATGAATCAATCCCAATCAGTTCATTGTTGGGGTTAATATGGATTTAGTAATTTACAATTCACTAGATTGACACATTAATTTTCTAAGAATATGCTTCCTTCTATATTCATTAGAAATAATTTATAGATGCAATCAACTCCATTCTCACTGTAAGTTTCCAAAAAAAAAAAAAAAAATAGTTCATGCATGAACAACCTTTGCACTTAAGAAGATGTGATTAGCCCTTAGTACATACAGAGCTTAAACATTGAGTATGGAGATATTTAATAAGTGGTGTGGCCTTATTAAGCAACAAAAGTCGGGTTCAACTCAATTACTTTAGGGTGATGTATGTTACGTTTCATCCAAATATAGAGAATTTATGTCTCGTGGGAATTATGTACTTTTCATCCCCTAAACGCAGACATTTGATCTAGTTCAATTAAATAGTCAATTGGCAAGCAAATTTCTTCTTTCATTGGTTGCTACTATGATACACACGTTACATTGTATATACCAACACCTATGACCAGGTGCATTTCCAACTCTTTCATTTATGATAGGGAGATAGAATTACATTTTAGCTGATCCCATGTTCGGTTGATACTTGTGTGTTGGTGTTATTACTACCGAAGACAAAAGTACATCTTTGTCTCATGCTACATATGTCCCTCTGCACATATTTCACTATGCCAGCAAGTGGATTACATCCCACTGAACATTCAAATTTGGGGGGAAAATACCAAGTATCCAATAATGGTGTTTAAGTACTTCTAAACCCAAAATGAATACATTGGAATCGAGTTGGTAAAACCAATTAAACAAAAAAAAAAAATAAACATCATTCTATTATAGCCAATATCATATTCAAGATAACAAAATAACAATAAAACCAAAATTCTTAATGGTCGAGATCAACAGTCATAATTTAAATTAACCGTCTATATGGTATGTACTTATCTTTAAAAAAAAATAATAGAACTAGGCGTGTTCTAAAAAAATACAAATAAATAAAGCCAAAAAAGTATTGGTGCATACCTCAAACTTTGTTTCCCATTGCATATACACACAACCAAAACAGGCTTGGTCGCACACGTCCCAAAAACGGGTTAGAGTCAAAACAGGACGCATTCACACCGGCTGGAACCGGTACAACTTGGATCAGGTGAACCGGTACGAGTTGGATCACTGAGTTGGAACGAGACTGGATCGAACCGAGTTAGAAGTGGACTGGATTGGACCGAGTTGGAATGGGACTGGATCGGACCGAGTTGGAACGGGACTGGATCGGACCGGGGATTTTACTTTCACGGCTTTTCTTCTTCTTCTCAAACGCGAACAGATTTTCGCCGATCTGAATCCTTCAAATCAAACCCCATATTACGAACGATTAGAGATTGATTAACCTGACCAAAGCAATTCCTAACCCTTCTTAGTACGTGCACAGTACCAAGACAACAATCAAAAATAACTCCTGACCTGAGATTGACCAAAGTAATTCCTAACCCTAATCAGTACATGCAGTACCAAAATAATAATCAAAATAAATCTTGATTACAAGTGATTATTCAAAACAATCCCTAATTCCTGATTAAATCAATTTTCACCCAGATTTAATATACCCAATATATAATGTATATGCCAAAATAAAAATAAAAATAAACAGTGAAAAGAGAAAGAAAAAAAATCCAACTTAGCTTGATGGAAATCATCCATGTAGAAAATGGAAAAAAAATCAATCGCTCCCATATAGCTCTATAGTACAGCTTCGTGCATGATAACGTTTTTCAGTGGATGGGAAAGATAAAGAGACACAGAGATAAGAAGATTCCATTACTTAGAGTTAGTATGTGTTACATCATTTATATACAATAGGAATAAGGCCCTAGCTATTATATTGGGACGCACATCCATGGGCTAAAGCCCTACAACATATAGATAGTTTTGGAATTTTTAAGGTTTTTGCTTGGAGTGTTGTCCATGGCACTTATATATTTATATAGATATATAAAATGTGTAGGTTCTATAAGAAGTCATCTATATTGATTTTATTTTTTCATTATAAATTTTAACTAACACAAATTTATTGGATTACCTCACCCAATTCGTTTATCCGTGCATCCATTGAATGCAAATCTGTTGGATATTGGATTGGATGCGGATGCCAAATTTGAAATTCATAGTGAATTGGATTGGATGCGGATAGGGTAAAAATCGGTCCATACCTGCCCATGCTCACCCCTAGAGTTGAGTAGCCTTTTTCTTATCAAGAATCAAGATGATGGAAAAACTAGGTTTATGTAAGCTTTGAGTTGATTTAATACTTCAGTGTATTAGCACTTTACTAGTGTTGTCCTTTTTAGTGGCTCCTCTTTAATTTTTTCAACTCTAGTAGAGGCCTTAAATTGGGTGAACCGCTGTTAATATACTTCTTCATGTTATGTACGTATGGTTTCTCTATAATCACAAGAGATGCTGAGAAAAAGAAAATGATTAATGAAGTTAAGTTCATCAAGGATTTATCTCTCATTTGCTTTTTTCAGATGATTGCTTCATCTTCACTAAAGCTGGAAAAAATGTAGGTAAAAATCTTTTGAAAATCCTTGATCTCTTTGGTCAAGGGTCCGTCAACTCGAAAATTACGAGAAAGTGACGATTTTTCTCAGTATAAAGAATCTAGGGAAATAGTAGATATTATAAAAGTGGATAGGGTAGAGTTAGATGATAAACATTTACGAGTTCGCCTCTTCACTCTTAGGTCCAAAATAAGATGCTTCGAATCTATAGTAGAAAAACTAAAAAATAGACTAACTTGGTGGATTAGTAAATTCCAATGCTCATCAAGAATGTGTCATGATATAACATGCGGCAGATTCCTTGGCCAGTTATCAAATGGTTGTTTTGTTACTCCTAAAACCATAGCTAAGAAAATGGATACTCTAAACAGGTTGTTTTTTTGAGACACAACAAAGACAACAACATGGGGTTCTGCATAAAATGGGAAGGAGAACTAGGTTTCAAATAATCATTGCAATGTTAGCTCACTAGCTTGGGGAATCATCATGAACCCGCGCCAACCTTAGTCTGAAATCTTTGGAGCCAAATACTTCTAAGAGTATCTCCTTTAGATATCTCTAAAGCTAATCCTAATAGTTCTTGGCTATGGAAAATTTTATATATTGGTATCTAATTGGTCCATATGGTAGGAGTTCGGAACATAGGGATGAAAAAGATGTACAAATTTTCCCAACATATTAAGTAGGACTGACATTGTTCCTATCATTAAGGTGAGTGATGTCATCAAGAGTGAGAATGGGGAATACAACATGATCTTCATAAACCAGGTCATACTTCCGAGAGTCGCCGAAACCATATTAAGTATAAATATTTCAAATAGCGATGCAATTTCTAATAAACTAATTTGGCATTTTTCAAACTCTGAAAAGCTCATTGTAAAATCATCTTACAATCACCTAATCAATGGAAACAATAACGTAACACATAATATATGTGTAATACTACGATATAGGAAAAAAATATGTGGATTAGGTGTGCTACCAAGAATGCAGGTATTCATTCGAAAACGCTATTATGAGATAATACTAGTCAATGTTGTCCCTAGTATTCAAATTCCTTTTATACCTGCTCCTTGGTGTAAATTATGCAGTTACAATGAGGAAATACAGATTCATACTCTCTTATACTACCCCTTCAGTAAGGAAGTTTGGTTTGAGTTGATTTGTAATATGAAGTTTAGGATTGAATATTAGACAATGGTTAGAATCTTGGTTTATAAATAGTCAGTTAAGTTATTTGAAAAATGTTGATTGGAAAAGAGTTAGGTGCAATTGTTTGTTGGTTTATACGGAAGGATCGATGCTTCAAAAAATTTCGAATGAAACTTTTTTGTTGTTGTTGTTGTATATAGAAAAGCAAAAACAAGAATAACTAGTAGCTGCATTCTAGAGAGTAGCTATATATGTTAGCAAGGATATTAGGACTAGTTCATTCATCTTGTACTTTGGGAGAAAATCATAAACAGCTAAAGAGTGAGATGCGGTGTATGCTAGCTTTGGCACAAAAATGAAGTTGCAGCTTCTAAATAAATGCTTACCAAAGCTTTACGGCTGCATTTTATCAAACATTTAGAGGACGGGGTGAGTGGAGGAGTAGATAAGGAAGAGAAGATAATCTTCATCTGTGAAAGAGAGTGTGTTAAGTCTTAGGTGAGAGTTCAAAGAAATTGAAAGAAATTAAACTAAATTCTTAAAAGGAGATGATGGTGTTGCAGATCCAATCAGTATCCATTGCTTTGCTTCAGCCCCATGAAACCGTGAAATCCTAATGTGGGTTACAGTGAGTTCCATGCAAATGGTATCAGATCAAAAAAGAAAAAAATTGTTGCATGAGAAATGAAACACTTTATGGGGAATTTGTTTTGCATAGCTAGTTTGTGGCCTAGGTGAATTATTTGGGGCCTATCACTATGTGACAAATAAGACATTTTGAAATAAAATGAAAAAAAGTTAGCCAACTATTTTCCTTAATGGCTACTTTACCCCGGGATAATTTGTGTTAATTCGAGTGACTAATAGATGTTTAATCAAGTTAACCCCAAAATTAACTAACGTTAATGCATCATCAAAACTTGAGAAAACTTTGATCTTTTTTCACGAAAGTCCACCCAGAATCGATGGATGTTCGTGTACTCGTATGCCGATTCTTAGTTCTTATTCCAAGATGTACAACAAGAGGTACTTATGGTTTAATACGTAGACCAATTACCGTCAATAGAGCTTATAAATGTACATATAGACCGATTGTTCGTAAACAAAATATCCATTCATAGTTTGGGGAAATCAACACATTACATATGATAATTCAATATGAAATTCTTGAATCTCGCACATTAATATATCGTCAATGAACCTCGAGCATAACAGTACAACACCACATATTCATTGTGGTGGATGAACTTTCCTTCCCATTACAAATTCGTCATAGATGATTGAATCGTTACAACTGAAATAAAATAAATTACACATTAGCATGCAAATATTGAACAATGTCTTAGGTATAAAAATATCGGATTACCCATTTTTCCACTAAGAGGAGCTTGTGGATGATGGTTGTACACCATTTTCTAACTTTCTCGCATTTTTATATATATGCACGTGAATCGAAAAGCTATGTCTCTTCATCTACGGTTTTTGGATTGGTGGTGCACTCATAATAGAATTCTTTGACTCTCTTCCAAAACATTGAATATAGTTCATTGGGATGCTCGTGGAAGACGGGAATGAACAATTTCACGAGCTGCATATCTTCTTCCGGGTCCCAATCCATTTTCAGACTCTATTTGAGTAATAGATGAATTAGGAGTGGCACATAGTTGCAAGTTTAGGGAAAAATATGTTTAGGAATGAGGTTTTCCTTATATAAATGAAGACTCAACAGTTTTCTAAAATCAATCTATACAATCGGCTTTTATGTATGTCCACATAGACCAATTATGGCGTTGCAAAAGCATATAAACCTTCCTCAAAACAATCGATTTATAATATTACACATATAACCAATTCTTGTCAAAGAAACATACAGGATAATGACAGTTTTTCTTACAATAATTGGATTATATGGACCAAAATATAGACTGATTCAGCTGGAATGTGAGAATTTTTTATTTTTTCCTCAGAATCAGTGTATATAAATGTCACAAACAGGCCGACTATATACCACTGGGGAAAAAAATGAAATTTAAGAATCGGTCTAACTAATATATAATAAATACAAGGTACAATCGGTTGTTATGTAGTAATACGTAAATCGCTTAGGACTAAATGAACAACCAGAATACTTGTATTTTTTGCAGAAAATGTAGTCCTTTTGTCTCGTCTTAGGAAAACACACCAATTTTAAAACCAGCTTAACACATAGATTCATAGATTAACAAAAATAACATAATATAATCCGAACATGCATAAGTTTTGACTCAGTATTATCCATACAGTTAAAGACATAAGTTCCGAAGGCAAAGAAACCATCCATGTATTATCTTCATCGCTATCAACATCCCACAGCGTCCATGACCACGACCACCTCGTCCTCGTTTAGCAAATAACTCTTCGGCGTTATCATCATAGACACTATCATGTTGGGTGGTGCTTGCTTCACCATGAGAGTTGTTTCTCGAAACGACTTTCTTCCTCTTTGGATTTGTCTTATTTGGCGGTTCCCCAGACCTTTCATATGATTTTACATATTTCAGAGCATTATATTCTGCAATCTTTTATTTATCCCCTTTAATATTTATTTCTTTCCTATATATTCTCAAGCTTTGTTTATCAAACGCCCGGTTCGCCTTTTCTGTTTTCATTTCAAACAGAAAAAAAAAATTATGCCATAACCATTAACATAACTATCAGGTAGTAACAAATCATCCGTCTTCGGCAAAGGATTGCCACCCACTTTCTGAAACGAGGAAACCGAAAATGCAGAAAAATCCCAGGACCTAGTCCAGTTCTGAACACCGTATTGTATTAAAACCTCTACAGACTCTAGCCTACTACAAGTTAACTTCGGACTAGAATGTAGTTGAGCCCTAACCAATCTCACATTGATTAAGGCACAGTCGCGTTCCTTACGCCTTTGAATCCAAGCAGGACTCTACGCACTTGATTCCCTTAGTTGATCCCACCTAAAACTAAGAGTTGCTACGACCCAAAGTCGACGACTTGATAAACAAATCCGTCTCACACAGAAAAGTCTATGGAATAGATAAATCTGTCTCGCAAAAAAAATACCTACGAGTTTTTGTTCCATCTTTTGATAAATCAAGTTGAACATGAACCAATTGATACACCTGACTTATATTCCCAAAGAACAACCTAGTAATATCAATCACCTCACAGTAACTTAACCGTATGGTAGCAGAACAAGATATTGTGGAATCACAAAGAATGAGACGAAGATATTTGTGATTACTTTTTATATCTTACCTATCAGAGATTATATCTTGAGCAAATCTTAGAGAAGATAGTACT
>JAJJWW010003884.1:0-19098 GCA_023531295.1 Papaver armeniacum
GTTTCTAACTGCGTCGGCTAAAAGCTAATAACCACGTTAACAATCTGCTACCTAGTACAGGTATCTACCAAGATTATAATTTTGGTGGTTAGACTAGTAGCTCGAAGTGTATAGCTTCTGGTGTACATTTTGGATGGAGAGATATGGTGGCAGAAAGCTAACAGCCGCACCGATGAATTTTTTGTTGCTGAAGCATCGTTGTCGGAGGATTGAACCCACTATTGTTGCTGAAAACTAGTGGGTAGAATTTTCTATCCACCATGGTTGTTTCCAGTTACAAGAAGCAGTTAGTAGAGTACTTCATCAACTACTGTCAGTAAGAAAATAGTCGCTAAAGCCAAGTTTTCTTATAGTGTCTTCTCTTCTACACCTTCTTCATAGCTGATGCTAACAGAGGAGAAACAGTAGAAATTAGGTTTAGGGCAAAGCCCCAAACCCTAAACACTAGAGCATCAAAATCCTCTCTCTACAAGTTTTTCTCTCACAACGATATTGACCTTCACGAGGCACACGATCCTCCATACCAAAGAGACCAAAATCCTAAGTAAAGGATTTACCACTCTTCTAAGTTGGATTATCTACAAACCTACAATTCTAGTCCTATATATAAAGAATACAAAGTTGGTCACCAAGTATTAGTTTCCAACTAGGAAACTAAACTCTTTCCTAATATATTTCCTACTCCAATTAGGATATCCACCCAATATGGAAGCGGACCTATCATTGGAAACTCACGGTCCCCTAACACAGATGACGCTAAAGCAATGCTTAAACTGGCAATGAGAAAGAACCGAATTTTACTGCCATTCCACTCATTTGTTTTCACAATTACAACTCCAACTTCAGAAACATGACTACAAAATATATTTTTTTCTTCCGAACTTTCTTCATACCTCATTTGTTTAACATCTGGTTGCTACAAACTTTTAATACCCATATGAGAAAAAAAGAACACCTCAAGTTTCGTCATATTTGTTATAGCAATTAGGGATGGCAATTTGCCCCACCCAAACCCATCCCCGTGGGGATCCGCCCTTATGGGTTAGGGTTTTACCCGTATAAATGGGGAACGGAAAATGGCCCACCCAAATCGAAATTTCCATTCCAACCTCTCTCCTTCATCGCTCATCTGAGTCCGATTAATTTGCCCGGAAAATGGCCGAGCACGAGAAAGACAAAGACAACCCATGGATTGTGATCAAAAAAAGAAAGAATCAAAAGTCTAAGGGTGGAGGTCGTGGAACGATTCTCCAAGAGGGATTAAGCTCTCTGCATTGCTCCATTGGAGCTAAAACCTTCGAAATTTGGGGCAGTGAGAGCAACATCATCACCATTAGGGAATCAAGCAAGGGGAAGAGATGGATCAATTCTTTCTCTCTAGATGGAGGGATTTGGCTGATTGAAAAAATCTATGAAATTTTGCAAGGCAATTTATCACAGCAATCTTGGACCTTCTCTTTGAAAGCTGAATGGTTTACACTAACTCAACAGAAAAACAAAGGAGGGGATTTTCTTAAACTTTCAATACCTGATTCAAAAGGATTTCTTCACCACTCCTTCTTCCCAGCAGGTAGGAATTTTCAAGGATGGAGAGAATTGTGCAAAATTCTTGAATCGTGTTGTAAGTATGACACCCCATTGAGGAGCAATACGCTTGTTCCCTCTAAGGACTTCATTTATACACCTAATCCTTCGAGCTTAAACTGTTGGAATAAATCTCTACAATTTAATGCTCCGGTAGAAAAAGTAAATGCTCCCAATATTAATTTTATAGGTAATTGGAATCTTGCCTTAAAGATTAAGGTTTCTGCCATTAATGTAGACTGGTCTGAGATTGGTGGTTGGTTGCAGCAACACCATCTCATCACTGACCCATTCAAAATCTGGCCTTTGTCGTACAATGAAGGTGTGTTCTTCTCCTCTTCAATTACAGAAAGAGATAGGCTAGCTGAAACAGGGGAAACTTGCATTGAGGAAGTCACAATCTCTCTTTCTTCTTGGTCTTTGGATACTCCAGAATCACCAACAACGAACGCTTTAAATGCTTGGATTACAGTTAAGGGTATTCCTCAAAATATCTGGGATTGTCAGCTGTTTCATTCTATTGGTGAGGCCTGTGGTGGTTTAATGGCAGTCAGCCAGGAAACTAGGTCGGGTGAAGTGATCTCGGAAATAAGAATTAAGGTTAAAGGTCCCGTTAGTAAATCAGACTGGTCTTTGGGCTTATCCGTCAAGGGTAGATGTATCACAGCTGAGATTAGTCTGGCAGAGAAACAAGTAGAACATTCCTCCGGCATTCATCGCGCCTTACTCTTCGAACCGGCATCAGCATCAGAGTTTTTTATGAACTCCGGCAAAGCTGTCGCAAATCGTTCAGCCGGTGAGTCTTCAAGTGGAGCGGTGAATCGTACTTTCTCACCATTTATTGCCTCTGTTGCTCAACCACCAGCTTTTATTGACTCTCAACGGTCGACTCAGAGTCAGAAGGCTAAGCTGACACCTAACCAGTCAAACGTGCACTCAACGGTTATGGGGTCAAAGCAACAGGCTGTTAAAGGAGCAGTGATGCCACATAGGCATCTACATGGTCCGCACAACATGCCACATAAGCAGTCTGTTGGTCAGCATAATCCAACCTCGCCCTTGACTTCTGACCAACGAAATGTGGAAATGATGAAGGCGCACCATGGTTTCATGCCTAAGGGCACTATCTCTATCTTAGCGAGATCAGTTGCTATTGAAAGCCCAAGTCCAACTGCGTCTCACATCTCCTTGCAACTGTCCGACCATGGAAAAGATGCCCTAGGTGGAAATTCTGATAACTTCTCAGAAATTTTGTCTTCGACTAATAAAGAAAATCCAGTATATGAGCTAGAAGAAGGAGAAATACCGATGGTCAAATCGACGGAATCTCATCCTTCCGAGAGGCAAATCATGGAAATGGAGACCTCCACTTCTTCACCGTTATCGGTTCATGTCGGTAAGAATGATTGCAACTCTAATTTGGTTCAAGGGGAGGACAATTTCCATGTGAAATCGCAGCAACACAAATCCTTGAACATCAATGGGGTATCAAATTCAATTTCGAATGAAGGGTCCATTAATTCCAGAAGTAATTCAAAAGGACAAGATTCTGCAAGAGTGGATTCGAAACAGGTAAGTAGCAATTCCACACCCAATGATTCTTGTTTCAAAAGTAATCAAAGAGACCCATCTAAAACAGCGAAGGCTCAACATTACTTAGAGAGGAAATTTGGCACTCTGTTTGATAGTGCTAAAGGGGTACTTGACACAACTAACATGGCTTTTCCGGAATCCAAGGCAGAGTACATGGCAATGGTGGTCAATGGGATTCAATTTCATATTGATGCTTTTAAGGATCAAATTAAGATGGGGAAGAAGTAAACAGTTAATTGTTTTACTTCTTTGGTTTTTGGGTTGGTTCTCAATGTTTATTTGTTTATCTTGGAATGTGAATAGTATTAGAAAAGAAAGAGGAGAGCCAGGGTTCAACAGTGTATTAAACTGTGGAAACCAGACTTCCTAATTTTACAGGAAACAAGACTAGAATCTTGCAATGATAGAATTGTAGAACAGATTTGGGGTGGTGGCATTTGTGGTTGGGCTGCTATCGATTCCGTGGGATTTTCAGGAGGGATTCTCATCATATGGAACAAAATTCTATTGAGGTGGAGGACACTGTGAGAGGACAACATTCTATAAGTATGAAATGTAAATTCCTGCTTGATGGATTCAGTTGTACTATGACAGGTGTTTATGCTCCTTGTGATGTTCTTCTCCGGAAAAACCTTTGGTCTGAGCTTAATTCAATTAACGATAGATGGGAGTTACCGTGGTGTATTGGCGGCGACTTTAATGAGATTTTACGGTTTGGCGAAAGAGAGGGTCGCACGAGATCAACCAGGGGGATGAAGCACTTTTATCGCTTCGTTAACGACAATGAATTGACAGACCTCTACATGACAGGGGCGCGATACACCTGGAAAGATAAAAGTCTCTTGGACAGATTTTTGGTTTCTGCGGATTTTGATTTGCACTTCCCAACTTTAGCTGCTCAAGTTATGGGAAGACCTTTTTCAGACCACGCCCCAATAAGGTTCAATTGCGATATCCAAGATTGGGTCCTTGCCCTCTCAGCTTTCAGGCTATGTGGTTACACAACACTGATCTTCTCGAGCGCATGAAAGAGTGGTGGGAATCGTTTTTCTTTCCACGGATCAATTGGTTTGTCCTAGCGAAGAAATTGCAAGCTTTGAAAGCGAGAGATCAAAATTTGGAATAGGGATGTGTTTGGGAGAATAGATAGACAAATGGAAGAAATACTGGTGGAGCTCGACTTGGATTCTTTACATGCCAATCACGCAATCACAAAGGGAGCAAGCTGCAAAAAGACAGCTCAAACACAATTTCAAGAGATGGCACCGTAAGCACATCATGTGGCTTCAAAAGGTGTGGCATCAATGGCATAAGGATGGTGACAGAATACGGTCTATTTCCACGGAAGGCAAAACTTCAAAGAAGAAGGACCAATATTCACTCTCGGATCAACGGGCAACTTGCTGTAAGATAAGCAACTCATCAAATCCTCTGTAACGTACTTTTCTAATTTATTCTAAAAACAATGCGGCAAGACCCTCTCTGGGTTCCATGAATTTCAACCGCATTAGTGATGAAACAACTACACAAACTGGAACTACCGATCTCGGAGCTCGAGTGTCTTAACGCCTTAAAAGGACTAGGCCAAAACAAGGCGCCTAGGGTCCAGACGGGTTTCAAGTTATGATTATTAGGAAATGTTGGCCCTTCATGAAAGAAGATATCATGAGAGTTGTCAGAGACTTCAACAAATGGGGGACAATGAATTGGAGGTTAAAATCTACTTTTCTTTCTTTGATTCCCAAAAAGAATGTTGTGGAAGAGATAAGGGACTTCAGACCTATCGGCCTTATGAACAACATATACAAAATGATCTCAAAGGTCTTAGCGGAGAGACTCAAGCAAGTGCTGCCCTCGGTCATCTCTCACCAACAATCAGCCTTCATTAAAGGGAGACAGATTTTAGACTGTGCGCTTCTAGCTAATGAATGCATCGACTCTAGAATCAAGAGTGGGAAACCAGGGGTTATTTGTAAAATTGACTTTGAAAAGGCATTCGATCATGTTTCTTGGGATTTTGTGGACGAGATGCTAGAACGGATGGGCTTTGGAACTCTATGGAGGAAGTGGATCCAGGGATGCATCACAGATACCCCTATTTCAGTGTTAATTAACGGCTCGGCTAATGCAAAATTCACCACTGGAAAGGGGTTGACTCAAGGTGATCCTCTCTCCCCGTTTCTCTTTCTGATAGTTTCGGAAGCTTTAAACCTCTTGTTGCAAATAGTTAATGAGCAAGGTTACTTAGGAGGTTTCTCGATGATCCAAAATGGTGTGAACATAAGTCACTTACGGTCATGGATGATATACCGGTATTCCCCGGACGACTCCATTGAACAAATGAACTTCTTGAGGTTTTATCTCGCTTGCCTTTGAATTGCTCTCGGGTTTGCATATAAATTTTTCAAGTAAGACATTTTTGGTGTGGCGGGATCATGAATTTGGCTCCAATGGCGAGGATGTTAGGGTGCAATCCGAGGTGTTACCTTCTTCGTACCTTGGTCTTCCACTGGAGACTCCTTAATGGGCGCTCGAAGTGGGAAAGTATCATTGATGTAATCAAAATAGACTTCCCTCTTGGAAACGTTCAAGCCTATCTAAAGCGGGCAAGTTAACGTTAATCAAAAGCGTTCTCTTAAGTATCCCCATATACATGCTTTCTCTCTTATAGCTCCTCCGAAAGTTGTTAAAGCAATTGAAAAGGTCATAAGGGATTTTTTTATGGGACGCCTCAGACACCAAGAAAGGTTATCATTATGTCAAATGGAAGACATGTTGCTTACCGCTAAAGGTGGGGGTTAGGCATCAAATCCGTCAGAGTATGAATAGAGCTCTCCTCTCAAAATGGTGGTGGCGGTTTAATCATGAAAAGACAGTTGTAGAGGATTGGTGTTGTATCCAAATATGAATCAACCAGCAGGACAGTGGAGACTAAAAACCGAAGCAACGGAATAACAATCAGTGGTGTTTGGAAAGGAATCTACTCTCTCTTAACACCTTCAAGCGGTGCACCATTCTAAAAGTAGGGGACGGAAACTCAATCGATTTTGGGAAGACCATTGGGTGGGGGAGCATCCTCTAATGTCACCTTTCCAAACATTTACCGTATATCTTCAAAGAAAAATTGGACAATCCGTAGATGCGCCTAAACACTCTTGGTTAATGGTGGCTCATGGAACTCGGCTGGACGGAAGGCTCAATCAAGCTCGAGATAGATGAAGCCATAGCCCTCTCAAGAATCATGGGAGCAATACATGGATGGCAGTCATGATGTTGTCTCTGGGCAATCGACAAAAATGGGACTTTCTCGGTTAAATCCCGCTTATTCTTGGGTGGAAAAGGAGCATCAACTTGAAGCTAAAAACCTTAGTGTGTGGTCAAGATTATGGCCTCACAAGATTGGTTTTTTCCTTTGTGCTTTCCATAAAAAACTACCCACAATGGATATCTTATATAAGAAAGGAAAACTTCTAGTGAATGGTTGTTTGTTTTGTCGTAAACATGGAGAATCGACTTCACATCTCCTCTTCCACCGCCCTTTTGCCGAGAATATGGCAGTGCTTCTTATCCTTCACAAAAGAGATTGGGTTATGCCGAATTGTATCGACTTAATCATCAAAGGATGCGTATGAAGAACTTCTCTTCAACGGGTCAAGCTTTATGGAATCTTTGCGTAAAGAATATGTTGGGAAATTTGGAATTGTAGAAACTTGATATAGTTTTTAATGATGGAAGGGAAGATTTTGAGCATATAATTGATCAAATCAAAAATCGGAGTTTTCTTTTTGGGGAAAAACATTGATCCTTTGCTAGCGGTTGCATTTAGATCAAATTAAAGCAACCGGGACTCTTTCATCTTGTTTAATTTCGTTTTCTTTTGTTTTAGAAGAGTCTTTGGGTGTGCCTTTAAAGCAATGATTCTTTTGGGTTTGCCTTTAAAGTTTGTCTTGGGGGAGTTTTTTTTCCGTAGTGCTGGCTTGTTGTAAGCACTTGGTTGTTTCTCTTGTTTCCTTTTTTGGCTTTAAAGTAAGCCATTTTTAATGATAATTTTTACCTTTGCCGATTAAAAAATAAAATAAATGGGGAACGGGGCGGGGTACGAGGAATCCCCGAAAGTAGTGATGCGGGGATGGGTGGGGATGGGATTCAAGGTCCCCACCCCATACCCGCCCCCATACGTCCATACCATAACCTATTATATTTGATCAAGGAACTTTTTGGAAGATAACAAGAAGATCATGATGAGATGATTAACATGGAGGAAGATGGTTAATAGTGAGGGAACTAAGAAGTAAAAAGGAACCATAATACTTTTTATTGTGGATCAATTGTTTCCTTTACTTTTCGGTTTACTTGGTTATTATAAACTTAAATTTTAAAATGCACCGCTTAGGTTATTATCATTGTTTGCACCATTATAATTATTTTTAAATTATTATTATTTACAAAATTTTAAATATTTATTGTAATGTTATGGTAACCCATGGAAACCCATCCCCACGGGATTCCCATGCCCGTCCCCGCCCATTCTTATGGGGAACGAGTAGGGATGGGTTTTGGTTTTTTGAACGGGGTAGGGGATGATTCAAGGTCCCGCCCATACCCGCCCCATTGCCATCCCTAATAGCAACATAGGTGCGGTATTCCAAGAACTAGTCTCCATCCAAAAATCTACAAAATTCAGAATTTTGTTTGGACCTCGCCCTGAATTTCATACTGTATAATTCATCTCCATTTCTAAACATCTCCACTCTTGGAAATATGCGTCTTCAAACCAAAATTCATAAAATGCGAAACATACTAAAGCACTCATTAGAGTTGTATTATTCTTATATAACAGTACTAGATAGAAAATATGGTAAAGCATTAGTCTGACATTTTCTTTCATGGCATTTGTTTACGCTCTTGGTTTTGGTTCACCCCAAAATTGAACCAAAAGAAAATAATAGCTATGTGTGAGAAATTCTTAAAATGTAGTATCATTTCAAAACGACAACAAAAACATGGGGAATTTCAAAAGAGTCATTTCATTTTGTATTTTTTATTACAAGAGAAGAATTCATTAGAGAAAAGAATACACAAGCTACAAAAGAAGTACCTATACAGCGGAAATTTTAACTATGTTACATGAATAATAATGCCCAGTAGTCTAGTACTGAACTAGAGAAGTTAATGTGGAGGCGGCAACCGGCAGAAAAGGGCCCCAGTCAAAGCCAAATTCTTGTAGCAAAACAGAGATTTGAACATGTTTTGAACAAAGTATACGGAGGGGAACCGGAACCGCGCGTAAAACATTGAGTCGTCGCTCAATAAGATTGCCTCGTATTACATATACTAAAAATAAGCAACCTTGTCATTGAAGAGTTTTCCCATGAGGGCACTGACACAATAGCTGCACAAAATTCCTATAATCATGGACAAAAACCATCTTTTCATCTGTAATAATATTGTGTTTGATTGCCATAGTGTTGCCAATCTATTAATGTCTAATCCAGTTCTTTCACCAAACTGATTAACAAATTATGAATGAGATGTTTCACTTTTTGAGAAGGAAACTTGCTTCAAGTTCTTATTTTTACTTTTGAAAGCTATATGTGCAAACAATACAAAATCATACTGAGGGTTGGATCAATTATACAGATACAACAACAAGTCGAGAAGCTTTTTGTTTATCAGTTCATTGAGCATTTCTCGGTGGTCTAGTGCATTCAAAATTTGCACCAATAGAAAACGTGAACAATCTATCATAAAAGGTTACTTTGTAAAAAATGTACTCTTACCGTCAAAACAGCGTGCTTGAAAGTTGAAAGAGCATTGTACGTTTGTAATTTGTTTGAGCCATCGCAACAATTTTCTTTTGAAACGTTTTTGGGGAGACCATTTTTTTTGGGGGACCATGATTTTTGCAATTAATTGCCTTCGGTTAGGAAATATTTTTTGCGATGTAACCGAACTAAGGTTCGGTTGAGAAATAATTTTTGCGATGTAACCGAACTATTTGGTAACTGTTTTTTGCAACATAACCGAACTATTGTTTGGTTGGGAAATGATTTTTGCAACATTACTAGAACTATTGTTCGGCCGGGAAACGTCTGTGAGGTAAACTGAACGACCAATTCTGTTGGGAAATGTTTTTCAGGATTTAACCGAACGACAGTTCGGTTGGGAAATGTTTTTTTGCAAACATAACCGAATTTATGTTCGGTTGGGAGTTATTTTTGCGAAATAGCCAAATTGTGTTCGGTTGGGAAATGTTTTTTGCAACATAACCGAACTAATGTTCAGTTGGGAAATGTTTTCTATGACGTACCCGAACTGACCATGGTCCCCCAAAAAAACCATGGTCCCCAAAATATGGTTCTTGTTTGAGGAGAATTAGAGGTGAAACATGGAGAGATGAGAGGAAGAAGAAGAAGAATCTTATTAGGAAGATTGGTAGTTCTATTACATAGGTTACATTATATACATATAAATGGATAACCCATGGACCGCACATCCATGAGCCTTAGGCCCTGTGAACACTCCCCTTGTGCGGTTAAATAACAAAACTTTATACATAGTGCTTCACATATAGTGCTTTGAATGTATTTCTTCAAATGACGTCCTCTCCTTGATGGCTTGTTCCGAAATCAATCGCCCCATTTAAAACTTTGACAAGTAAAACCCAAAGGATAAAACCTGGTACAACTCTTCACATGTTGTCTCGTACTTTACATGTAGTTCATCGCATGCAATACGATCTTCAAAGGTTGACGAGTCTAAGTTAATTGTCTCGTTAAAACTTCGTCAGGAAAACCCAGAGGGATAAAACCTTGACGAAGGGAAAAGAGTACAACGTGACAGATGCAGGTAAAGGTGACCCGTTGCTGATGATCACTTTGCTCCGTTGAAGTTGACTAGTTGCTTCACAACTCTAAGACAGAAAATCTTCGTGGAATAACCTTAGCTGGGAAATTACATTTCCGGTGTTTGTTGTTGTCTCATTAAAAACCTTGCCGAGCAACAAAACCCCCGTGGGAAAAAGTAACCTCGGTGAAGGAAAA
The DNA here is from genome assembly GCA_023531295.1 of Papaver armeniacum. Taxonomy (NCBI): domain Eukaryota; kingdom Viridiplantae; phylum Streptophyta; class Magnoliopsida; order Ranunculales; family Papaveraceae; genus Papaver; species Papaver armeniacum. The sequence continues at coordinate 10,221 of JAJJWW010003884.1, forward strand.
GAGTTCAACACACCATTAGATGCTCCCCCCGATGTTGATAATTTTCATTAGTCTAATGTACTAAAAGGAGTTTATCACATTGTACCTTGGTGACTTGAAAGCTTATAAGACCATGTTGTTGATCCCGGAAGTTACGTTGCTTAACGTACTATCGCGTTTCATTTCTTTGATTCCAGATATTTTTAGTAATATCAACGCGATCTTTATGTCTTCAACGTTCATCGTGAGAGACTTGATGTTTTTAGTGTTGTCTCGCTAAAAACCTTGTCGAGTAACAAAACCCTTTGGGAAAACTATTCTCGATCGAAGGGAAAAATAAAGAGACAACACAACTTCAATTTCAAGTAAAATATGTCGACATCATGTCCTTGGATCCTCCCCGATGTCGGAATCTCCCTTGATTACTTTCATAGTTGTTCTTATTAGTTCCTTTAGTCATGTATTTTTCGAAACTGAATATTGGTAATGACTTAGAAAATAGTCTACCATATCTCCCCCTGATTACTTTTGTTGGAGAAGAGATTATTGTTCCTTCATAATCAACAACTTTTGGATTGCACTTTCATTAGCATTCTTTGCGTGGATAAAACAAATTTATGTCAATGGTTACTTTTAAGTACATGATTACATTCACTGTACTCATTCCAATGACGTCGTACATATGCAAAGCTATATCTAGATAACAAACTCCCGAGGATGTAAAATTTAATCGATTACATTATTATACTAAGTACAAAATGCGTCTATTATACTTAGATATGGGAATTTCATCTCCTAACACATCTTCATCATATTTCTTTGGACGAAATGGTTACTTACTTACATTTGAACCTCGACTAATCATGGGAGTGCTATCAAGATGCATGTATTTGTTAAATTGCCTGACAACATTAGACATATGCAAACTGGTGGAATAATATACCACAAGCTCAGTATTCGGTCGAGCTTTCCCCAGATTTTTCATCTCAAATTCAGATTTCAAATAGCTTTTAAGGTCTCTTATTACATCAAGAGTACACATCACGTTTGTACCATCAACATAAATACTTCTAATTCCAAATTAGGAACTTTCTTGTGAATACACAATAAAAAATAACTCATTTGTCTATCCTCCAAATCAAATAGCCACTTAGACGGGTATACCACTTACCGATTGCTTCAATCTATAAGTGAACATTCTAACTAATTGTAAACGCACTCGGATTTAGAGTTACTTGTTTGGTAAACAAAAGTCTATCAAGAACTTTTGTAAATATCTTCTATCTCTTGATTCTTTCAGAGATATGTAACAACCACATACATATGCTGCATTTCAAGTCCTTGTGAAAATTACTAAGCTAATTAAGTAGCATAACTTTATAACGTTCATTACAAAAGAACAATTCTGTGGCTTTGTGAGAAACCCGCTACCACAAGGCGAGTCTTTGTACTTTTAAGACTACTTTCTTCTCATTATGCTTTATGAAAAATTAATTATGTATGTCCAATAGGCTTTACACTTGGTTGGTTAGCACCACCACACCAAATACCCGTATATTTGCCGAAGAACTAAGTTCTACTGGATTGTGTAGGCCAAATATGCTATTTATTTGAAATTAATCAAAATAAAGCATGGTTCGATCTCATTGTGCTCTACTTATGGAGCCACTATTTATGGATTATATCATCACCAGGCACGCATGATCCTTTCATTGACTCATGTGCATTCTCATAATCCGTTAGATTTCATTGTTCTCTAGAATCATTTAAAACTTCGAGCGTCCTCTAGTTTGATTCATGGACATATTCGCAGACAATCTTATGAGATGATTTGATGATATAAATAAGTTGTGCCTTACTCATCTAATTCCTTTCTAGGTGAGCATTGATCGAACCTAGTGGCATCTCCTTCTTCCTTTATGGATCCACGGCCTTAACCACACTTCCACCAAGTGTAGTTGCAACACCTTAGTCTATGGTGTACCCATACCGAGGATTCTAATCTTGCGTGAATATTTGGCAGATGGTATGTGTGATCTTTTCACTTTAGCGACATCGGTATACATTTTGAAAATCGATTATTCTTTGTCACTTCACATTTACATTTGTGGAGTACAAGAATCAATATGAGAGACACGTGGGAACACACCACGACAATTCCCGCTGTTCCTTAAAAATACTTTTTCTTATCTCCCCTAACGACGGGAAGACTGCCTCATTAAAGTGATAACTCGCAAATCTAGCGGTAAGAGATCTCCGCCAAAAGTTTTAAAATGCTGAGAATTGTTGGGAACTCATTTCCATCATAACTACTTAAACAGCTTGAAGACCCATCATAATACAATGTGGAGTCGTAATTGCACATATATAGTGTAACCAAAAATGCGTAAAAACACGAATGTCGCTTTAAATCCAGTTACTAACCGGTACTGTGCGTAAAATGTTGACTAATATTGAGTTCTAAAACGATTAAGTAAAGATGCGTTAATATTGCATATTCCCAAGCATTAAAGGTAGGTTTGTACGCATAAGCGATTCCTTAGACATCATCTCGTAACCATTGATGATAGCCTTTGAGAGACCATGAGGTATAGGATGCTCTTGCATTCATCCTATTAAATATGCAGAACCATCAAGTCCTTTTGATGTGCATTAGTTTAGAATTTTCAAGGGTTGGTGAGCCCTTACATGTAAAATATGTGCTAGTAGTTTTCCAAACGCAAATTTCTTGGGAACTATAACTAGTCCAAAATTTAAAACATTCAATGCAGCCATAAGTCACTTTAATGGTCCGCATTCGCATGAATATTTTTATAAAGTTCACCTTGTTTTCTTTGTAATATGTTATTTTTACCATTTGCATCTTAGGATGGTCTCGATCCTCGTTTTTTACTCAAGACTTTGTAAAAATGAGTGATATGATTTTTTACCTAAAAGCATAATGGGAAGGGGGCTGTGCATCCAAAGAATTTAGAAAACACTTATTGAGAGATATGTTGTCACTTTGCATTCTCATCAATCTTTTTCCCATTTTCGTTCACTCAAATAAAGTGATATTTTTATGAGTTCTTTCAAACAATCATCATGTCACAACCAAAGTTTCTTTATGGTTATGCCCAAAGCCTGTATGAGGCAGTTTCCAACATTTTCACCTGAGTCAATATGATACAATAATCCAAATATTATAGTGAATTACATTGCACTAGATTGACTCATTAGTTTCTCTAAAATATATTTCTTTCCAAATATATTAGAGACTATAAAAGATGCAATCAATTACATTCTCATCATTTTGATGTTCCACGTTATATCCATTTGCACGTTTACTTGGGAATTTAACAAGGTGTGATTATCTCTTGGTACATTTAGAGATTTTCATGACGTCTTTGTTCTATCTTGAAAAAAATGAGCATGGCGAGCTCTTTAAGATAGTCAATTGGCCAGGCAAAGTTCTTGTTGCCATTAAATTTGATGTGAAAATTGGTTGTTACTATGATACACATACACATTATATTGTATATACCAATACCTATGACCAAGGTGCATTTCCAACTCTTTTATTTATGATGGGAGCTAGAATTACATTTTAGATGATCCCATGTTCAATTGATACCTATACTTTGGTGTCATATTCGAGGGAAAAAAAAATAATAATAATATTTTTTTCTTCATGATATATATGTCCCTTTTCACATGCTTTATAAGAGTCCAGACGTCTAACCCTCATTACTTTGGGGTTCTTTCCATTTTCAATTTTGCTACATTTAGCTTAATTTGAGAAATTTCTTTATCTCAATAGGCTAAGAAAATATCACTACACATGTCAACCATTTACTTTAGGTTGAATATATTACTAAAGATAATTCTTTGTTGTCATACTTCAACATATACCCGTTCAGTATTATGGATGAAGTAGAGAAATGAAAATTTATGACTCATATCATCTTTTGTGAGTTCTTCCACAAAAATTGAGTACATGTGATTTTATTTGTAATGTATCTTTTGAAATTAGACTTTTAATAGTCGCACAAGTATATTACATTCCACAGAACATTCAAATTTGGGGAGTAAATATCACATGCAATAATGATGTTCAAGTATTTCTAAACCCCAAAATACATACTTTTGAATCGAGTTGGTACAACCAATTAAACAAAGACATCATTCAACCATAGCCAATATCATATTCAATAGAACAAAATAAAGCATTAAGACCAAAATTTTAATGATCGAGATAAGCAATCATAATTTAAATTTACTGCTTATATGACGTGGACTTATCTTAAGACAAAATAAACAAAACTAGGCATGATCTACAAACAAATAAATAAGCCTATCAAGAACTCAATGTAAGAACCCATGTATTTTAGAATTACATACCTTTAAGCTTTGGTTCCCACTATGTATATAATGAAACCTAACATTTTGATGCAGCTACTCAAAAACAAAACAGATCAGACAAAGCTAGGCCGCAACTAGAACTTGGGCCGGAACAGACAGACAAATGTATATGAAATGTTCAGAATCGGACAGATGGGAATGAAATGTTCAAAACCGACAAAAACGGCGGAATGTTCAGAATCGGACAAACGTGTAAAAACATTCAGAATCTGGACAGCTTTTCATCTTTCTCTAACGCCAAGAGTCAGGTTTTCTTCCCCACATTTTCTTAAGCTGATCTAAATCCAGAATAGAACGAAAATAAAAATTAGAATAATTCCCGATTAGTTACCAAATAATTTCGATTAGTAACTTATTAAGATTAAGATTAATCCAAATAATTCGTGATTAAAGAAATAATTTCTTTATATGTTAAGAACGAAGACATAGACAAATTAGTATGATGCATAACCCAATCAAATCATTGTAGATCTTTTTTCTTTTAGGTTATGCTAACCAATCACACATATTAGATTATGCTATGAACTGTAATCAATCACATACGAATATGCTATAAAATGTAATCAATCAATCCACATATTCAATTAGCAACCACTGCCACTGGGAATAGGAAAGGAAAAAAAAATCATATTTTTTTTTTAACATCAACTGGATCTGTCTATATATATATATATTTTAACATCAAATCAAATCAAAAGGAACAGAATTTCCACATTTCCTTGATGTAAATCCAAACCTAACTTTTGATTCAAACAACTTGTGTTTATCATCCATTTAGAAAAAAAAATAATCAAATCGCTCCGCGGTTTAGCAGCATGATAACGTGTTTGAGGAGAATTAGAGGTGCAACATGAAAGATGAGGAAGAAAAAGAAGAATCTTATTAGGAAGATTAGTAGTTCTATTTACAGGTTACATTATACATATAAATGGATAACCCATGGATCAAGACATCCATGGGCCGTAGGTCTCTGTGAATGCTTCTTTCATGGTTATTATTATTATTTTATTTTATTTTGACAAACTCACTAGGAGCATTAATTGAAACAAAACCGAACGAGGGTGCTGGGCCTTACCTCAAACAAAGAAAGAAAGAATAGAAAATAAAACTAGACATATATAACTGAATCGCAAAGGCAATTGGCATCCATCAGAACATATTCAATCATATGAAATTACTACTGTAGTGAAGACCTAAAAACATCATAACTTTCAAAATCATTAATTTATTCATTAACCGAGCAAAAACTATAAAACAACTTATTCATTAATTTATATGATGAATTCAGAACCCTTGTATCTTTTTCCAAATCATTTTATAGATTTATTTAAAACAAGGCATATTGTACTTATCATTACAATTAACACGCCAAGACATATAGGTTGCAAAAAGCATTTTTTTCTTAGCAAGTGAGAATCAGAAGAAAGAGTTTACAAAGTGAAAGAATGTTGTTTATTGATTCATTTTTAGAAACATAACATGTCACGTTCTACTTATAGAAATAACTCAACTAAAATATAAGACCTAAATTGAATGACTTAAAGATAAAGATAAAACTAACACTCATAATAATCGTTATTAAAGGAAATGATAAAAGATAGAAGTAAAGACAAGTGATACTTCTTACAATATTAAGTGACGTGAAAGCAAATATCAAGCTCTTATGAGATATGTTGCTTATTTTAACATCTGAGCTTCCAAAACATCTTATTCACTGACTTGTGTTTGTAACCTAATATAAACTTAATACTTGTGAGATACATGGAATACTAATAACTTGTAATAATAATATTTATGTTTGTTTGGATTCATAATTGGATTGATTGTGATTTCGAAATGATTTTATATAAGTCTCAAGATACTCACATAAATCATATTAACAATTCATGTTTAATGCCTTCCTGAATCTGGCAAATTACCTGTAAAGTAACCAAAGTTGATAGTAGTTGTCTATTAGTTCAATGGCTTTTCCAAGTTTTTATTTTTTATTTTATTTTTTTTTAGATTTATTTCTTCGTTACACAACTAATCTTTAATTAATTTAATAATAAAGAAAACACAACTAATCTTTAATTAATTTAATAAAGAAGTAAAATAAATTGTAACATGTTTGGGCCATAAAATATTTGTGGGTACACAAATGATAATGAAATGATTTCGGAGACTATAAAGTATTTGATATTAATTTTGTGATCCTAATTGCGTGATTTATTTGCGATCGGGGAGATTTTATCATAGAAAAATATCATCAAGCCGCAATTAAAAATATATTATCCGCGAACAATCGCCGTGAACATTTCCAACATAAATATTATCATAAAGAGAAATATGTTTTTTTGTATTGATCACCAACCGGATACCATGAGTTGAACCGCACTTGATTATTTTATATTTTCTTGTTAAATTATGTATGAAACTAAAGTCCTGTGACCTGTTTACGAGGAGAGTTAATGATAACCTTTTACTAGTTGAGGAAAGGCACATTTTAATGGATGGATTCTATATCACATCCGCTTAGAAAGTGTTGTGGCCAAATATCCCTACATCTATCTGCTGGGTCAGTTTGGAATCGCTTTAATAACATTGTTTTTGAAGATGGTACTTCGACACTAATGGGTGATTCAACAAGTTAAAATTCAAGCTTATAACTGGAAGAAACACAGAGAGCTAAGAAACACTAGTTTGGATTATAAAATGTGAAACAAGAATAATCTTTAGTCTCCAGCTTGGTAGTGGGTTTACAGTCAAGCCACCTGCTATTGCCGGGTTTATAGGTTTTGAGGTTTTTTAACTTACTTGTAAGTTTCAATATATTTTTAAGTTTGCCGATCCAAAAAAAAAAAGGAAAAGCACAATTTCAAGACGTGAGTAAAGACCTTAACCTTACCAACAACTAGAGTTGCTTATAATACGGATAACTTATATCATGTCTCAATTATTAAATTTCATACTCTCAAAATTGTCTCAATACTATTAGATCCCAAATTTCCTTTAACTTGTGTTTGTACTAAGAGATAATAATCTTAAGTACTTGAGAAGAATAATGTCCACTGAATAACCCAATGGCCAATTCTCTATGTTAGCTTGTATTTTGTTGATGGTGAGCAATATTGATAAACCCACTGTATTGAGCTAATTTGCCAAAACATCTTAGTTCAAGATAATTTTTTTAACCTGTAGCCATAGATATGCAAACTTTCCAAAAAATATGAGTGTTGGATCACTACTATACGAATGAAAAAAAAAGTTGCGAAGCAGCTTGATTATTTAGTTCACAAACAGTTCATACAAGATTTGCACCATTAGAAAACGAGAAAACTTGTGATAAGTTCATTTGAACAATATTCTCTTGAATAAGAAAGCAAAGAAAATTGAGTTCAATATATTGAGTGGACAGTCAAGAAAACTAGGATCTAAAAAATAGGAGATTGAGGATGACTGAGAAATTTTTACATTGAGATGATGAGAATGTTAGCAGCAGCACCATCTTTGCCTCTTAAAATGATTTCTATCACTTAATCCCAGAAGAGATAACAATTTCCTAATAAGAAATGTTAGAAATTTATAAATAATGAAGAAAGATCTACTTTTCATCTAGAATCCTGGTAACTCAAAGATATTTGTGCTTACTAACTACATTTCATGTCAGTACCAACTTCTAACAAAAAATATAGGAACATATCTACTCCTGATCTCGTTAGCAAGCAGGGGGAAAGATGAAGATAAAAATCACTTATTCTACCATTGAACTTATATTTGAACCGTAAACCAGGCCGGCATGGTATCTATCATCTCACTAGAAATTGAGGATCTGTAAGGTGTTTTATGATACAACATGGCTAAGTCCAAACATGAGGGTCTTTATCAACAAGTTAAAGCTTATTATTCTAGAGGTAAACCATTGGTAAGTTTTATGGATTTGAGATTCGAATTTATTAAAATCATCATTCCCTTTTAGACAAACATCCTATATAATTGGAGTGGTATTGTTCTTAATTTGTTGATTTAATTTCTTTTATAAACTTTGCATTCAAAGAGAGGCACCACAATCAAGTGACTGTATGAATATTAAAAGAAAAATGAATGTATGAGTTGTGAGCATCTTGTTGAGAAGGAATTTGGCAACGCAACCACATTGGTGTAGTAATATGGAAGTTTAAGGAATGGGTTCTTCCATTTTGCAAAACATTTTTGTTGGTTGATTACTTTTGTTGGGTGTTTGAGTATACATCCCAATTTGTAATGTCCAATGCTTACAACTTTCGCATCGATATAGACTAATTTTCTTGGATCTTTTGGTCGCAAGAATTTGACAAATGAATTTCATTGCAATTTCATTAATTTATTTCCCACCCACAAACATGGCAAATTATTTGTTCTTGCCGTCCAAACCAACTATATATCGTGTTAGAATTCATTTTTTTATTCAACTACCTCAATGCCGTTAAACCCCCTAGTTGAGTAGACTCAATGTAATCGCCACCTCAATTTCGCAAAC
>JAJJWW010003885.1:0-100579 GCA_023531295.1 Papaver armeniacum
CTCCACTATGCGTCGAGAGATGGTTGGCATGCCTTGCCAGCCACACCTACCACGGCAAGGTATGCCAACCATGCTAGCAGCACCCCAGTGCCAATGGCAAACCATGCCAAGCCACACCTATCACGCCAAGGCATGCCAACCATGTTAGCCGCACCCCTGTGCCAATGGAAAACCATGCCATCCACACCTACCGCGCCAAGGCATGCCAACCATGTTAGCCGCACCCCAGTGCCAATGGCAAACCATGTCAAGCCACACCTACCGCGCCAAGGCATGCCAACCATGCTAGCCGCACCCCTGTGCCAATGGCAAACCATGCCAGCCACACCTACCGCGCCATGCCAAACGCACCTTGCCATGGCCCCATGCCAACCTATCCGCGCCACCGCTTTGGCCTTCCCCTACTGCGGCTACCAAAACGAAGGCGTGCGACAATCAACGGTCGCCCTTCAATCAAGGAGCAAATCCTAGCCGTCCGAGGTTACCAAACGAACTTTGGCCCAAAACCCTAGCTTGGTCAGGAACCTAGCTTGGTCTCGCAAAACCTTGGCCCCACATGCCAAGCCAAACCGCCCCTAGCCAAGCTAGCCACGTCATGCGCCCATGGAAAACCCTTGGCCCCACATGCCAAGCCAAACCGCACCTAGCCAAGCTAGCCACGCCATGCGCCCATGGCAAACCCTTGGCCCCACATGCCAAGCTAGCCACGCCATGCGCCCATGGAAAACCCTTGGCCCCACATGCTGCTGCCGCACCTAGCCATGATAGCCGCACCATGTGACAACGGCTTGCCAAACCCTTGGCCCCACATGCCAAGCCAAGCCACACATAGCCATGCTAGCCGCACCATGTGCCAACGGCTTGCCAAACCCTTGGCCCCACATGCCAAACCAAACCGAACCTAGCCATGCTAGCCGCCCCATGTGCCAACGGCTTACCGAACCCTTGGACCCACATGCCAAACTCACCTAGCCGCGCCACCATGCTGGCCTTCCCTACACGGCTACTAAAACGAAGGCGTGCGAAAATCGATGGCCCCCCTTCTATCTCAGGTGCAAATCCTAGCCCTCAAGGTTACCAGACGACGCATGGTAACCTTTAGCCCGAAAACCTAAGTTTGGCCACGCCAAACCACGCCATGCCAACGGCATGCCAACCTAGCCGCGCCTCCGTGCCACGCAATGGCATGCCAACCTAGCCGCCACCATGCCATGCCAATGGCATGCTAACCTAGCTGCGCCACCATGCTGTCCTTCCTTATGCGGCCACCAACGAAAGAAAGCGTGCAAAGATCAACAGCTACCTTTCCTCTTAAGATACAAAATCTCGACCGTCGAAGGTCACCAAGCTACCAAGTCTCCCGAGCTCGACTTGCCAGGAAAAAACCCTATGCTACATGTTTTCCACAAAAACATTCGAGACATCAACACATATCACAAACTGGGGGATCCTCTTTGGGTATTGGTTTGGCGGTTTACAGCGTGCAGCGTACACTACGCCCATCATAAGGTAGTGTCATAAGGGTGAGGCGGTTAGTAAATACAGGGAGTTAAAAGTGAAACGTTCATGGGACATCAATTCCATACGTTAATGTTTTTATGGAACATCAATTCCATGCATTAACGATTTTATGGAACATCAAATTCCATGCATACGGTTACCACCTCCTCCCATTTACTTACCCATTTTTCCATTCCTTGATGAGACCAGGGTACGTTTCACTTCGACTTGTATAAATAGGTCTTACCTATTTCCACAGAACAACAAGTTCATTCGGGGAATACACAACACTCAAAAAATACTTGCTAGCTTACCATTTGTTAGCCTTCCCACTTTTCTAATACAAGTCGTAGTAACACAACTACTCTTCGGAATCAACTATTCTGGTCTCATCACTTTCCTTGCTTCCCTCCCCAAAACCAACCCATTCTCCTTCACTTTGTGACCGAATCAAGTCTGGAACGGCCATTTCTTGGTTTAGGCCGGAATTAGACAGATTGATCTCTCGAATCTAAAGTACTCCCTTGCAGTACATTATTTAGGGTTTAAATTGTTTCTCACCCGTACGCCCAAAATTACAGAAATCGCCAGAAACCATTTTCACCTACAAACAATTGGCGACTACGGTGGGAAATTGATCTTTCGGTTACAATTTAAATCTTCGAACATCGATGTCATTCGACCCAAACATCAAGATGGTAGAAGCATGCGATCTTCTCAAGGATCGACGACTCAGTTAACAAACGACTCGATTATCAGTCATGACACGACAAGGGATGACTGGGACTTTTTAAAAATCGAAGCAAACGATCCAACCGAGAATCGGTGACTGGTTATCGTGCAACTCGATGCGGCTGGGGACTTTCCACAATCACGGCGGTGCTTCCCATAAAACTCGGTTTGCACCCGGAAGGTTTCCTTTTCATTAGGAGACCTAAAAAACCAAGTAATTCCTACCTAGACAAGATACATGGTTCGCTCTTTCAAGTTTTCACGGGAATGATAAAACCAATAGCCATGTTATGTTTCACCCCATGTCATCTACCAAACGCATGGTTCCATGGTTTTCCTGGGATGCTTGCAACACTTTCAATCATAACCAAGACAACGTCATTTCCAAATAAAATTCATTCCTAAGCAATTCATTCCAAAAGAATAACCTAAAACCATCAAGGTAACATTTATCTGTCAACCCCAAAAATCCAGAAAATCAAAACCATAAACCAGGCGTTTCCATTTGCCTTTCAAAAAAAAAAAAACCTAAAAATAAGAAGTTCAAAAGACAGAAATGTATTCAAGGAAAGTTTTCCAACAACGGCTTGCTCCTCTTAGCAAAGGCCTCCCTTGTGCTCTGGAGAGCCGCCCTTTCAACTTCGTTTGCTGCACAATTTTTTGAATTCGCTTCCTGCTTCTTCACCATGTCTGCGGAAGGACCTTCGAATGTTTCGACCAGAAACTTCTCGACCTCAGAGAAACCTTCAACGAACCAAAGAACGTTGAATTCAAAGTTTACACACATGACACGATGGAACCTCCAGCTCGAGATTACATCCTCAGAAACGGTATGACCAGTCACGTTGCACATGTCGTCAATCGAATACAAAGCTTCCTCCACCCGCTTGCCAGACGCGCTTGATAGACGCGCATGCCAGGCGCGCTTACCAAACGCGCATGCCACATGCGCATGCCAGCCACAACACCACACCCTGCGCTAATGGCTTGCATCCTTCCAGCACTAACATCTTGCGCCCTTCCAGCACCATCTTCTCTGCTCCACAACCAGCCAAATAAGCGCCATCCTCACCCTTCGAAAGCGAGTGCCATGGCTCCAAAGACTCCGTGATCAAAACCGTGCCATCTCTACGCGATACACTTACGATCACGTAACTGCAGAGCCGCTTCCGCCACCCCAACGTTTCTTCAAGCATGATAGCTCCAACCGTCACTGAGAGACGCTACTCCACCATCGGGGAAAGATCTTTTGGAAGAGCAGCCAACCTCCTTTTACCACTGTTGATTTGATGAAATGACAAAATGCACTTCAGCAGGACGTGAGTTTATAGATGAAGAGGCTCGCGTTGCTCTTGAACGCCCAATAAAAGGAATCGTCAAATCCAATTTCATCACACGTAAAGATCGGGAACTTCTCCAAAATCGAGGCAAAGTTATGTGAGATTCTATATTTATCCAAGGCGTAGCGTCAAGACATATTTGCATCCCTCAACCGCATTTGCATCGGGAAAGCGGCTTTTCCGGCCAGGGGAAGCCGTTCCCAAACCTCAACCTCTCCTGGAAAGCACGATCGATAGATGGAACTGGGGACTCCTAACCAATGTATTGTAACCGTCAAGGCTCTGAGAGCATCAAGGCGCCGTTTTGACGTTCTCTCCAGAAGTGGCTCCACTTCAACGTTCTCCAGCAGCGGCTCTGCTTCAACGTTCGCTTCAGCAACCGCTTCGCTTCAACGTTCGCTCCAGCAGCCGATCCGCTTCGGCGTTATCTCCATAAGCTGCAGCATTTGGCTCCTTAAGTTTCAACGTCCTCTCCGAGAGCCGAAGCCGCTTCAACACCTTTACTTCTTGCAAAGGGTCGTGCCACCACGCTCCCCACGTCAAGGATCATGCTCGCGATCCACCAATCTTCGTAGTCATGGCCACCTTTTTGATCCATCCCACCAAAACTCGTGACCATGGAAAGTTTGCTCGCTTACGCATCCAGCCAACCCTTTTACTTCCATGGATGCCCATACGATTCTAGCCAACCTACTTTGTTCCCCGACAATGTAGTCTCTTCTTGATTACATATGCTACCAAGAACTATTGCCGCTCATTTTTTGATACCAGCCAGAGCTTCACCGCAGCAGCAATCACTACGAAGGGAACCCGTACTCCTCCATATTTTAGTTTCACATGGAAGAAGTAACAAAATCACCAGTACGAACGCAAAGCTAAAACGTACAGGAAGTGCCTTATTCAATTACTCAGGAGCTCTAAAGGGAATGGAAGATCGAACAACATATTATAATGGAAGATTAAAGTCTTTCAAATAAGAAGTTTTATTCAAAGATGTGAAACCGCAAACGGGATGCTAATTGGAGAAACCCTAACTTCGCCATGAATACCAAGAAGATAACAATAAGTCTGCAAAAGCACCAAGACGTCTATACAACAAAGAAAAAAAACAGCAAAAAGGGGAAACTGGTCATAGAGAGCGGATGCGCGAGTTGCCAACACCTCTCTCAGAGCTTCTTCAAGCACTTTCCCCAGCAATCTCTCGGGTAGAAAAGTTTCCATCAAAGCATAACACTCTCGGAATTTGGATAAGGAAAGGATTTCCTATTCTGGCTAAGTAAGGAGGAAAAGCAATCGGTCCCGCGAAGATAAGCCACCACCGTGTAAACAATCCGCACCTTTGCTTTGCCAACGCCATGCTTGGGCAATGCTTTGTCATGCAACCCACGCCCATTCCAAGCCAAATCAGTGCTAATGGGTCCCTTTCATGCCAAGTCTATGCTAGCAGCTCCGCCTCGCGTTCCAAAAGCCTAGCCCTGAAGACGCACAACCATACCGGGATTTACGCAAAGTGCAAGGCGCAAGTATCGCGGATTCTACTTATCTCTCGGAAAAAGGAGGTACAATCGTTGCTAGGAGATTCCATCACAATACCAAACCAGGAGGAGGAACGAGCTTTACCCTACCTTCACCAACGAACAACTGGAAAGAGGAAGATGATACAATTTCACCAGCAATATATGTATTGCACAAACCCTAAAAAGTGGAAAGGGGAAGTAACGCTCTCTTATGGGTGTAACGCTTCCAGATTTTTGAATAAGGAAATAATTCACTGTTAAAGCCGCGCATTAAGAAAGGCAATTGGTCCCACAAGAGCAAGCCTTGCCACTCCCAAGACATCCGCGCTTTCCTTGCCAGTGCCAGTCTTGCCAGCGTTCCACGTTCAGTTTTTGCAACGATCCGCACCTTTCATGCTAATGCGCCAACACTAACAACTCGCCGAGCCAGCGACATGATGTTCCCTAACCCAGCCAAGATGATGCATAGCCAGACTAAGCCGACGATCTTCATCTCACCGCTTCACGGTCTACACCACAAATAAAATCTATGCAAGGCTTCCAAACACGGGGATCATGAACTCTCCTTACCTCTCGAAAAAGTCATCACCTTCCTACGGAACTGAAGCAAGTTGTTGTCTTCCCGAAGCCAACGCTCACACCATGCCAGGCCAATGGATCAGCGCCCGCGCAAAATTTACGCTAAAGGCTCCCATTCAAAGACGATCCAGTGCTAACGGCTCCTTTCCAAGCCGCATGATACCTGCGTCTCCCATTCCAAGCCGATCCAGTGCTAACGGCTCCAAGTCCAAGCCGACCAGTGCTAGCAGCTTCCCTTCACACCAAATTTATACTAGTGGCTCCGTTCCGGCTAAACTGCAGTACCACGAGCACAAGGGACTTTCTTAAGATCGCTTGCCTGCTTCGCTTCCGCTCCATTTGCATGCGGCCCCCACCACGCCTAGCCGTCCGTGTACGCCTAGCCTTGCTATGGCCGCACCATGCCAGGCCGCCCGCTCCATTATCGCGGCCCTATCATGCCAAGTCATCCACGCGCGCTTTGCCTTTCCAAGTTGTCTTACCCACCGTGAACTCGCCAATACCAACAAATTTTCCTAAGACCACGCCACCTCTTGGCCCCACGTGCCAAGTCGTCCGCTATGCTTTGCCTTCCAAGACCGCGCACGCTTTGCCTTAGTGATGTACGACTGGACCAAGCAAGCAACTTTCGTCTCACCACTCCACGGTTTTCATCCCCAGTATAACTTATGCAGGGCCGCCAACACGGGAGGCAAAAACTCTCTTCACCCCTCAAAAAGGTTAGTCGGATTTTCCTGACCATCTTTGCAATAATTTACATCTTGATTCCGTCCTTGTCTGTCACCATCATATGCTTACCTCGCAACAAGGCACCTGTTCCGAGCTAAGCAGGGGACTTATTGTTGATGGTGGTTTTTAGCTTAAGGGTAAAATCGTAAAACCCTAGTCAGACAATGACGTCCCAGTTGTTGAGTAATAATGTCCAAACCAAGCACATTTATTGAACCCTTTAATTTGTCTGCGAGAAAATTACCAGGGTACCTTTTTTTAATGCTAATTAGGGTTTCGACAGGCCAAAACCCTCATTCTCACACCGCATGTGCCAATGGCTAACCATGTCATCCACACCTACCGCGCCAAGGCATGCCAACCATGCTAGCCGCACCCCAGTGCCAATGGAAAACCATGCCAAGCCACACCTATCGCGCCAAGGCATGCCAACTGATGCGTGTCGTAGGTGCAATCAAATTAATTCAATATTTCCACTCAATTAAAAATAATATAATGGAAGTCAAGTTCGTTCCCACGAGGAGCAAGAGATCTTAGTTGTAAAAGTTGTCACGAAAAGGGGGTGTAAAAAGCAAAATAAAAATAAACAAAGCAATTAAAATCGAAAGTTGAAAGATGAAAGCAATAAGAGAGACAAGATCAAGGAATCCTTCTTCGTTTGCGAAACAATGATTAAAGTTATGTTCTTTTCTACTTGTTATTAGTCACGATTATCACCAACCGTAGGATAGCAGGTCCGCTTAGCTAGCCCCAAAATCCCTAATTTCACCGAGTAACAGGTCCGCTTAGTTATCGATTCTATTCAAAAGAACCACCTTGAGGTCCGCTTTACAAGATGTAATTCCCAGAATGCATTAAGATTTATGAATTTAGGTTTAGTACTAGTAGTTAAACTCGGTTCGCTTGGTTCACTTTCTAGCGTTGTTTCTACACAATTGCTCCACGGAATCCCTCCGCAAGGTCTCGTGTTTTCTACTTGTGTAAAGTGTCGAGAACGATTACGTATTCCCTAACTTATACTAGATATAGATCAATTAACAAATCAATTTAGCGTGCACTCCAAACAATCTATCAATCAATCATGAATGTCTTTAAGATCACTCCTATTAGTAAAAACAATCGATAATCATGTGAAAAATCTCAAGATAGAATTGAAAACAAAAACTCAAATCATGTTAAGAACTAGGAATTCATCCTCAATCAATAAGAAATTTAGCTACTCATGTTTTTGAAATTCACACAAATAATAATTATTAAAAGAAGAATTTTCAAATTCACACAAGTAATTAAAAAGAAAAATCTTAGAAAAGCAAGCAAAAACACAAGTGTTGTGTGTGTAGAGAGGTGTGTAGAAGTTGTAGAAAACTTCTCTATTTATAGGCTTCATTATTCTCCAAATCTTCTAAGGATTAGAATCCTTTTCCTTTTGCAATTCAATTTCCAATTCCAAGCTTTTCTCAACTCTTCCACCTTCTCTTTCCAAATTTGAATCCAATTCTCCATCCAATTCCTAGCCCAAGTCTTCATACCCATGAGAGAAGTCCATAGAAAATTCTGGAATTTTGGTCGCCGGAAAACTGGGATTATGGCCGGAATCCGACCGGGATTGTCGCCGGAAAAGTACCTCAGGTGACCGGCAAAGTCAAACCGGTCACCGGTCAACGGTCCAACTCAGTCGGGTCAAAATCGGGTCAAGGTCAGCGGGTTAACTCAGGTCAAACCGACCGAGTCAGGTGAGTCAGGATCAGTCAGCCCGAGTTAGATGGAATCAGTCACTGACTCAGCTGATTGATCTGAGTGACCTTGGTCTGAACCCTTTGCACTTGACCGAGTATCTTTGCACAATCCTTGTGCATCCAACCGAGCAAATCCGACCATTTTGGCTGTGCCTTCTTCATGCTGCACTTCATATCATTGCCTATTTCAACCACCGCCATTGCAAACCAACACCAGTTTATAATCCATCCTTCACTGACCAGCGCGACTTGAACTCATAAATCCGCCACATTCAGCTCCAGCTCAGTTGTCACAATGTCAGTGCATTAAACCCATTTCAGTTCACCTCTTCAAATCCTCCGAACCCATTCAAACTCAGATTACTCCTACCGCATTTACATACCAGCCTTCCTGTGCCTTCAGCTGTAACATGAGTAGCACCAAACCACCTGCAATTCCAGCTTCCACCATGCCATATCAAGCCATACATCCATCACTTCACACAGAACACATTAGTCTACATCCCTAAATCAATTGCAGCTGCATCCTTATCTCAGCATTGCCATCACCATTAGCTAATACCATGACCTGTACAACTAACTCACTTCAGCCTAACCACCAACTCTGCAAGCCAAACAAACTCCACCAGGCCATACTCATGCACACAGCTGCTTCTTTGTAACAGCTGCAACACCATGACCTGCACAACCATTGAGCCACCCATTTCAGAACCATCATCTCATTCTCAGTCCCAGCTCCATCAATTTCCAAAACCATCACCAGACCCATGTTAATTCTTGCAGCTCAACCATCACCAAGCATTCCCTGGATAGTCCTAACATTCATCTAATTTAACACAACAGAGCTTCAGCTGCACTTTTGAGTTGCAAAACAATCACCAGCAACTGCTTTGAGTCATCACAGCTCAAGCCTACCTGCAATTAACACCATTACACGCCCTCACTGACATAACTCCACAACCAGCTTCACTGGCAGCTGCCATCAAACCACCACATACCCTGTAACCACGTCTTTCTATGCTATTATTCACCCCATCACCAGTTTCAATTTCAGTCCTCTCTGTGTCTTCAAATACCACCTTACCCATCTTACAGCACCACCAGAACCCATTCTTCTCAACATCACAGAGTCTTCAATTCTTCAAACCCTGATTCATCCATTACCACTTCGAACCACCTTTCTCTCTCGGTTTATCAAAAATCAACACAAACCCCATCCTTCTCTCTGTCTCACAATTCGACAGCATCTACATCTGCTCTACTAAATCTCGACCGCAACATTCATGGTTGTAAATTCAATTTTAATTTCTTCCATCTTCAATTTGTAAATCTCAGATCCCCCTTTTTGCTCATCTTGGTGACAGGATTTCTTGTTCTTCCAACAACAACATCACCATCATCTTCTCATCATCTCTGTTGTCTCTCGAATTGACAGTACTTCAGCTCCTCTCGATTTCTCCCTCGATCTCTCTCAATTTCAGCAGTAATGAATTCAGGTGAAAGAAGGTAAATGAGGAGAAGAAAATATCTTCTCGATTTTGAGCTAGGTTATTCGGGCATGGATCCGGGTACGGGTATATGGGTTTAGGGTGTGGGTAGATTCGGACACCCATCATAAGTACACCCCAGTTATGCTATTCTCACTCCCTTCTTTTGGATAAGGGACACCTCTTTGACCTCCCCTCAACCTTGGCTGGGCTCCATATAGTATTCTCTTCTTGGTTAAATGACAATTTTACCCTTTTTCTAAAATATGGTGATTTCTTCTTCTTTTCCTCCGTGCGACTCCATAGTAGCTACAAAACTCAAAACAAGCGTAAAATACATAATTTACAAGAAAAATAGCAAAGAAAGCATAAACTACTATATAGTAAATACGGTGTATTCTACACCTATCAAATTCCCCCCACACTTAGACTTTGCTAGTCCTCGAGCAAATCAAACTAAAAACTCACAACTTCAAAGCGTTCAAGCGTCACAAGCATCCAAAGAGCTATGAGGACATAGAGTTTCTGCATGCTAGTAATAAGAAGTTAGAAATACTAAAGAACTTATTCTCATTCTTAAATGTTGAGTGAGAAATAATCACACCATAATGAGAGAATGCGTGTTTGAGAAACGATCAATAAGCATTTCGCCTCGACACGCCTCACCAAAAAGGATTTTATGATAATTGCACTCAAAAAGACGGCTTTTTCATGGTTCTCACATGTGTGCAGGTAGGAATGAAGAGAGAAATCCTGCGACACGTTGAAAGGTGGGAAGGACAACTTCCGAAATATTTTTAAAAACCCACATCTTTTAATATTTTGAAAAACCATTTTTCTGACGATCTCTACGAAAGGAAATCAACCATTATTATCGAGGATGAGATTACTTACTCACCTTCACATCCGATCGCCAATTATGATAACACCACTCTCACGGCATCCAATAGAAATGTCTTCCGCTCCTCGTCTTGATCTTCTTAGTCCTCGTCTTCGGTTTCAACTATTGATGATAAACCCTTGAATTTCATAAATCCTTAACAATTTGTAACTCTTTTTACCTTAAAATCCTTGTCGCTTGAAACTTCCTTATATATTTTCCTTCCCCACGGCTTATTAAACAAAAGCAAATATTTCTCTTGTTTATTTTATTTTATTTTTTTTTCTTTTCTTTTTCAAATTTTTTTTTCAATTTTTTTTTTTTTTTTTTTTTTTTTTTTTAAAAGAAGAGAAATTAAATACAAAAATAGACCATGGCCGTGGGAGAAGTATTTTACCGCTTGATTCTTCACAACTTGTATTGTCTTGAAATCATAAACTTCAAAAAATTTCACCTTTTACTTTTCTTCGCTTTCATGAATAAGTCTTCATACTTGAATATAAACATATATGTAAAATCCGCTCATTGAAATTTGCTCTTTTTCTCATTCCGTTGCTTGTAAACCTTAAACTTTTCCAACTTTCCTTGTAGATTTCGATGTCGCTCCTTGTTGATGATGAGAGTGTTTCTATGGATCCGTTGTTGTCGAGAGAGAGAATGGTGCTAACTGCAAATCGAACTACAAGAAGGAAGCTTTCATCCATGGACGTCACCCTCATGATTGACAAAATTAGCACTCAAGAGATCAAGAGTAGTGCTTTTATTGGTGGGAGGTTGGGTAGCTCACCATTCTACCCGGAATTAACTTACGGTGACACACACTCAAAAGAAGCTCTTTAGTAGATGGAAAATTTCTGGTCGGTGCCTCTCATGATAAGAATACGGGTAGTCTCCACTAATGATTGATCAGCAACTCTAATAACGCACTTCTCCCTGCACCAAATTCGCATCACCGGCATGATTAAATCCATTATTTAACACTCTAACAAGCAAGAAATCCGAATGTAGTTCTCTAACATTTCCAAGTTCAATTATGTCGGTCAAAATCTCTATGTAAACATACCTAGAAGTATGCTAGTGACTCTAAAATCTTTAAAAGTTGGAATTTTTAAGTAAAACTTTTTTTTTTTTTTTCCAAAATTTTTTAATTTTGTTTTTTTGTAATTTTTGTTTTAAAAAAAAATTCTTAACCACTCCCCCACACTTAAACCTTACATTGTCCTCAATGTAATTGAATCCTCCTAGTAAAGTCAAGGTGGGAAATTTTAACATGATAAGAAACAAGAAAAAGAAATAATAAAAAGCAAAAGGATAAGAAATACAAAACCGATGGGTTGCCTCCCATTAAGCGCTTGTTTTAAAGTCGACGGCCCGACTTAGCTCTTGCGGCACATTACTCCTCCGGAGGGAGTGCATCTTGAAGTCAATTACGTCCACATGCTCCGTTGGAAAGTTTTCATAATATGGCTTTAACCTATGGCCGTTGACTTTCAATTGTTGTCCTGTTTTTCGCTAACAATATCAACTGCACCATGAGCATAAACATTAGTAACAACAAATGGTCCCACCCAACGGGACTTAAGCTTTCCGGAAATAAACGTAAACGAGTATTAAATAAAAGAACTTTTTGCCCCACAACAAAACTTTTCATGCGAAATCATCTTGTCATGAAAAAGCTTAGTCTTTTCCTTGTAAATCCAGGCACTCTCGTAAGCATCATTACGTATCTCCTCTAGCTCATGTAGTTGTAACTTCCTTTGTTTCCCGCTTCATCATACTCCATGTTGAATTTCTTTATCGCCCAATAAGCCTTATGTTCAAGTTCAACCGGAAGATGACAAGCCTTGCCATAAACCAACCTATATGGAGACATACCAATCGGTGTCTTATACGCGTTCTATACGCCCAAAGTGCATCGTTGAGCTTAAAGCTCCAATCTTTCCTTGTGGTATTCACCGTTTTCTCAAGAATGGACTTGATCTCACGATTTGAAATTTCCGCTTGTCCACTAGTTTGTGGATGATAAGGCGTACCAATTTTGTGTGTTATGTTGTACTTCTTGAGGAGAGCGTGGAAAGCCTTCTTGAAATGTGAGCCTCCATCGCTTATCACCACTCTTGGTGTTCCATGCCTATTGAAAATGTTATCCCTTACAAAATCACAAACAACTTGAGAGTCATTAGTTTTGGTGGCTCTAGCTTCCACCCATTTCGAAACATAATCAACGGCAAGAAGTATATAAAAATTCCCATTCGAATTGACAAAAGGGCCCATAAAATCAATACCCCACACATCAAAAATCTCACCGAATGAGAATTGGTGTGAGTGGCATTTGATTTCGAGCACCTAGATTGCCCGTTCGTTGACATCTATCACACGATTTACAAAAATATACGAATCTTCAAACAAGGTGGGCCAATAAAATCCACTCTCGAGAACTTTGAGAGCGGTGACGTTTCGAACCAAAGTGGCCACCACATGCAAAAGTGTGGCAAAAGGAGAGAATGGATTGAAATTCGGAATTAGGCACGCACCTTCGCATTATTTGATCAACGCCATATTTCCATAAGTATGGTTCATCCCACACATATTGCTTAGCGACCTTCTTAAGTTTCATCTTTTGGAAATTAGACATTGTACTAGGTACTTTCCTTGTCACCAAGTAATTCACTATATCCGCATACCAAGGTGTTGATTCGTCCATGGAGAAAAGTTGTTCGTCCGGAAAGCGGTCATGTAATGGAAGTTCCTCTTGAGACATAACAAGTCTACTAAGATGATCCATAACGGTATTCTCCACACCCCTCTTATCACGAATTTCTATGTCGAACTCTTGTAACAATAGGATCCACCGGATTAATCTTGGCTTAGCTTCTTTCTTCTTTATCAAGTGTCTTAGTGCGGCATGATCGGAATACACAATAACCTTTGTACCCACCAAGTATGATCGAAATTTTTCCAAAGCAAAAACTATAGCCAATAACTCCTTTTCCGTGGTAGAATAATTGATTTGTGCATCATTAAGGGTCCTAGATGCATAATAGATAACATGGGACAACTTGTCCACCCTTTGACCCAAAACGGCTCCAACCGCATAATCACTAGCATCACACATTAATTCAAATGGAAGATTCCAATCCGGTGATTTGATAATCGGCGCACTTGTCAACATCTCCTTTAATTTGTCAAAAGCATCCTCGCATTCCTTGTTGAAGTCGAAAGGTACCTCCTTTTGTAATAACTTGCACATCGGCATGGAGATTTTGGAGAAATCCTTGATAAACCGCCTATAGAAACCTGCATGACCAAGAAAAGAACGGATTTCCCTCACCGAAGTGGGATATTGTAAGTTTCTTATTAAATCTATCTTTGACTTGTCCACTTGAGCCCCGAGAGGACACAATGTGACCAAGTACTATGCCGTGGTTTACCATAAAGTGACATTTCTCCCAATTAAGGACAAGGTTTGTGTCTATGCATCGTTTAAGAATTAGTTCAAGGTTATTTAAACAACCATCAAAAGAATTGCCATAAACACTAAAGTCATCCATAAATACCTCGATGATGCGCTCCACATAATCCGAGAATATACTCACCATGCATCTTTGAAAAGTAGCCGGCGCATTGCAAAGGCCAAACGGCATCCGTCTATATGCAAACGTTCCAAACGGACAAGTGAAAGTGGTCTTTCTTGGTCCTCCGGTGCAATAACAATTTGGTTGTATCCCGAATAACCATCCAAAAAGCAATAATAAGAATGCCCCGCTAACCGCTCCAACATTTGATCAATGAAAGGTAAAGGAAAGTGATCCTTGCGGGTTGCGGAATTAAGCTTTCTATAATCAATGCACACTCTCCAACCGGTTTGAACTCTTGTAGGAACAAGTTCATCGTCTTGATTTCGAACAACCGTGACTCCGGATTTCTTTGGCACCACTTGTACGGACTTACCCACTTGCTATCGGAAGGTGGGTAGATTACCCCCACACTTAGCAATTTGAGTATCTCTTTTTTCACAACCTCCATCATGGGAGGATTGAGCCGACGTTGAGCATCACGTACCGGCTTCACGTTCTCTTCCATTAGAATCCTATGCATGCACATGGATGGACTAATACCTTTGATGTCCGCAATTGTCCACCCAATAGCCGTTTTGTGCTCTTTCAAGACTCTAAGCAAACGGTCTTCTTGTACCGGTGTGAGGTTCTTAGAAATAATCACCGGAAGCTCATCTCCATCTCCCAAGAAAGCATACTTCACATGGTCCGGAAGCGGCTTCAATTCTAGCTTGGGCGCCTTCACAATAGATGGGACAAGTACTTCATCATTCACGGGTAAAGAAATATATGAAACATCACCCTTTTTAGCTTCTTGCAATGTCGCCAAAGCACCACACATCTCCACCAATTCCTTGGAGATTTCAACATCCAAGTTAGATAAGCCATGGACGTCCAATTCAATGCTCTTTTGCAATACCACATCAAGTTCATCTTCTTGATTCAATTCCACCATTTGTTGCGCTAATGAATCAACCACATCAATGGAGTAAACGGAATGCACATCACTTGGGTAGCGCATGGCTTCAAATATGTTAAAGTGTATTATCTCCTTGTCGAATTCCATAGTGAGTGTACCCTTATCAACATCAATCTTCGTCTTTGCGGTCTTCATGAATGGTCTCCCAAGAAGTAAAGAAGTAGATGAACGGTTCTCATTGTTATCCATATCCACCACAAAGAAATCCACCGGAAAAATAAGCTCATTTACTTGCACTAGCACGTCTTCTATAAGCCCCTTAGGATATATGTTAGACTTGTTTGCCAATTGGATAATAACTCTCGTCTCTTTCAAGGTCAAGATTCAAGGAGTCATATATTTCGGCCGACATCACACTAATGGAAGCTCCCAAATCAAGTAAAGCATGTTCAAACCTTTGTTTACCAATAGTAATTGGCACTTAGTGAAACCACGGGATCCGTGCACTTTGTAGGCATCTTCTTCAATAGCATAGCCGACGCACTCTCGCCAACTTTAGTAATTTCATTATCAAGCAACCTATCCTTCTTGATGCATAATTCCTTCATGAACTTGGCATACCTTGGAATTGTCTTGATAGCCTCAATGAATGGTATATTGATTTCAATCTTCTTGAAGATATCCATAAGTGCCTTATCTTGAGCTTCTTTCTTGGATTTAGCAAAACGACTAGGAAAAGGAGGTGGAGTAGTGAAAGTAGAAACCGGTTCCTTGGATTGGTCGTTCGGTGTGGAATTCTCCTTTGGTGCGGTTTCCTCCTTGTTATTGACTACCTCTTCACTAACTTCCTCATGATGACTTGGACCCTCCACTTGCCTTCCACTTCTTAAAGTAACCGCATTAACATTCTCTCTTGGATTCACAAACGGTTGTGAAGGAAGTTTTGTGGATGTTTGAGATTTCAATAAATTCACATCGGTCGCCAATTGTCCCATTTGAGTTTGTAAGTCCTTGATGGCCGAATCGGTCTTTTGTTGGCTTTGTTGGCTTTGTTGGAACATAGAAGTAAGACCTTGCAAACCTTGCATTAACGCATTGAGCTTGTCATCATTCAAAGAATCACGCTCCTTGACTTGTTGTGGTTGAAATTGTTGTTGAGGTTGGAAACGTGATTGTTGAAAACCACCTTGCTGCTCATATGGATTAGAAACCGCCGCTTGCTTGTTTGCATAACTAAAATTAGGATGATCCCTCCACCCGGGATTATAGGTATTGGAGTATGGATCGTACCTTGGCCTTTGATTTGGATATAAAGCATTCACTTGTTCGGTCTCACCATCCGGAATAATTACCGCGACCATCCTTTGAATCATTGTCTCCATGTTACTCATCCTTTGATCAAGATGTGATGAAGAATCACTAACTTAATGTACTCGCCTAACCATTGGTTCATCCCTTGTGTAGAATTGTTGCGAGTTTGCCGCCATACTTTCAATCAACTCTCTAGCTTCGGTCAAAGTCTTGTTCATTAGTGCACCACCACCCGCGGCGTCAAGAAGAGACCTATCACTTGAGTGGAGAGCTTCATAGAAGTATTGGAGTATCATAACGTCACTAAATTGATGGTGTGGACAGCTTGCCACCAACCTCTTGTATCGCTCCCAACATTCATACAATGATTCTCCCACTTGTTGTTTCAATCCACAAATCTCCTTGCGAATTTGAGTAGCTTTGGATGCGGGAAAATATCTCTCAAGGAAAAGTTTCTTCATCCCATTCCATGTTGTGATACTTAGGAAGGCAAATAATATAACCATTCCTTAGCATTGCCGCCAAAGAAAACGGAAAGCTTTCAACAATGCTCCATCCGCATTAGTCTCAGGTGAAAGCATGGCCATAACTATGGCATAAAAGTCCATAAGATGTTTATTTGGGTCCTCATTCACCATGCCATGGAACTTTGGTAACTCTCTAATCAACCCTAGGCTTGATCTCGAAGGTTGAATTAGTTTGGATACACCATTGTTGTGTATCAAGCTTGTGAGAAGCTAGGTCCTTTAGCGTACGATCGGCCATTGTTTCTTCCTCTTTGTCAAGAATCACTTGATGAAGAAGGAGAAAGTGGAGTGTTAATCGCACGAATGAAATCCTTTAGTTGAGTGCCGGATCGAAGACGTATTGGACTCGGTCTACCCCCTTTTAGCATTCACCAAAGGTATAACACCTGAAACAAGATTCTCACAAACTAAGTTAGATACGGTAAAGAATCTAACAAAGCAAGAATAAAGCAAAAAGAAAAATAAAACAACTAAAAATCGCCCGTTGCTCCCCGGCAACGGCGCCAAAATTTGATGCGTGTCGTAGGTGCAATCAAATTAATTCAATATTTCCACTCAATTAAAAATAATATAATGGAAGTCAAGTTCGTTCCCTCGAGGAGCAAGAGATCTTAGTTGTAAAAGTTGTCACGAAAAGGGGGGTGTAAAAAGCAAAAGAAAATAAACAAAGCAATTAAAATCGAAAGTTGAAAGATGAAAGCAATAAGAGAGACAAGATCAAGGAATCCTTCTTCGTTACGAAACAATGATTAAAGTTATGTTCTTTTCTACTTGTTATTAGTCACAGATTATCACCAACCGTAGGATAGCAGGTCCGCTTAGCTAGCCCCAAAATCCCTAATTTCACTGAGTAACAGTCCGCTTAGTTATCGATTCTATTCAAAAGAACCACCTTGAGGTCCGCTTACAAGATGTAATTCCCAGAATGCATTAAGATTTATGAATTTAGGTTTAGTACTAGTAGTTAAACTCGGTTCGCTTGGTTCACTTTCTAGCGTTGTTTCTACACACAATTGCTCCACGGAATCCCTCCGCAAGGTCTCGTGTTTTCTACTTGTGTAAAGTGTCGAGAACGATTACGTATTCCCTAACTTATACTAGATATAGATCAATTAACAAATCAATTTAGCGTGCACTCCAAACAATCTATCAATCAATCATGAATGTCTTTAAGATCACTCCTATTAGTAAAAACAATCGATAATCATGTGAAAAATCTCAAGATAGAATTGAAAACAAAAACTCAAATCATGTTAAGAACTAGGAATTCATCCTCAATCAATAAGAAATTTAGCTACTCATGTTTTTGAAATTCACACAAATAATAATTATTAAAAGAAGAATTTTCAAATTCACACAAGTAATTAAAAAGAAAAATCTTAGAAAAGCAAGCAAAAACACAAGTGTTGTGTGTGTAGAGAGGTGTGTAGAAGTTGTAGAAAACTTCTCTATTTATAGCTTCATTATTCTCCAAATCTTCTAAGGATTAGAATCCTTTTCCTTTTGCAATTCAATTTCCAATTCCAAGCTTTTCTCAACTCTTCCACCTTCTCTTTCCAAATTTGAATCCAATTCTCCATCCAATTCCTAGCCCAAGTCTTCATACCCATGAGAGAAGTCCATAGAAAATTCTGGAATTTTGGTGGTAGGAAAAGCTGGGATTATGGTAGGAATCCAACCGGGATTGTCGCTAGGAAAAGTACCTCGGGTGTGGCAAAGTCAAACCGGTCACCGGTCAACGGTCCAACTCGGTCGGGTCAAAATCGGGTCAAGGTCAGCGGGTTAACTCGGGTCAAACCGGCCAAGTCGGGTGAGTCGGTCGGTCGGCCAGAGTTAGATGGAATCGATCCAGCGACTCGCTGATTGATCTGAGTGACCTTGGTCTGAACCCTTTGCACTGACCAGAGTCTGCTGCACAATCCTTGTGCATCCAACCAGAGCAAATCCAGCCATTTTGGCTGTGCCTTCTTCACAGCTGCACTTCATATCATTGCCTATTTCAACCACCTGCCATTGCAAACCAACACCAGTTCATAATCCATCCTTGGCGACCGGCGCGACTTGAACTCATAAATCCGCCACATTCGGCTCCAGCTCGGTTGTCACAATGTCGATGCATTAAACCCATTTCGAGTTCACCTCTTCAAATCCTCCGAACCCATTCAAACTTCAGTTACTCCCTACCGCATTTACATACCGACCTTCCTGTGCCTTCATTTGTAACATGAGTAGCACCAAACCACCCGCAATTCCGCTTCCACCATGCCATATCAAGCCATACATCCATCACTTCACTGAGAACACATTAGTCTACATCCCTAAATCAATTGCAGCTGCATCCTTATCTCAGCATTGCCATCACCATTAGCTAATACCATGACCTGTACAACTAACTCACTTCAGCCTAACCACCAACTCTGCAAGCCAAACAAACTCCACCAGGCCATACTCATGCACACAGCTGCTTCTTTGTAACAGCTGCAGCACCATGACCTGCACAACCATTGAGCCACCCATTTCAGAACCATCATCTCATTCTCAGTCCCAGCTCCATCAATTTCCAAAACCATCACCAGACCCATGTTAGTTCTTGCAGCTCAACCAGCACCAAGCATTCCCTGGATAGTCCTAACATTCATCTAATTTAACACAATGAGCTTCATTTGCACTTTTGAGTTGCAAAACAATCTGACAATTGCTTTGAGTCATCACAGCTCAAGCCTACCTGCAATTAACACCATTACACGCCCTCACTGACATAACTCCACAACCAGCTTCACTGGCAGCTGCCATCAAACCACCACATACCCTGTAACACAGTCTTCTCTATGCTATTATTCACCCCATCACCAGTTTCAATTTCAGTCCTCTCTGTGTCTTCAAATACCACCTTACCCATCTTACAGCACCACCAGAACCCATTCTTCTCAACATCACAGAGTCTTCAATTCTTCAAACCCTGATTCATCCATTACCACTTCGAACCACCTTTCTCTCTCGGTTTATCAAAAATCAACACAAACCCCATCCTTCTCTCTGTCTCACAATTCGACAGCATCTACATCTGCTCTACTAAATCTCGACCGCAACATTCATGGTTGTAAATTCAATTTTAATTTCTTCCATCTTCAATTTGTAAATCTCAGATCCCCCTTTTTGCTCATCTTGGTGACAGGATTTCTTGTTCTTCCAACAACAACATCACCATCATCTTCTCATCATCTCTGTTGTCTCTCGAATTGACAGTACTTCAGCTCCTCTCGATTTCTCCCTCGATCTCTCTCAATTTCAGCAGTAATGAATTCAGGTGAAAGAAGGTAAATGAGGAGAAGAAAATATCTTCTCGATTTTGAGCTGGGTTATTCGGGCATGGATCCGGGTACGGGTATATGGGTTTAGGGTGTGGGTAGATTCAGACACCCATCATAAGTACACCCCAGTTATGCTATTCTCACTCCCTTCTTTTGGATAAGGGACACCTCTTTGACCTCCCCTCAACCTTGGCTGGGCTCCATATAGTATTCTCTTCTTGGTTAAATGACAATTTTACCCTTTTTCTAAAATATGGTGATTTCTTCTTCTTTTCCTCCGTGCGACTCCATAGTAGCTACAAAACTCAAAACAAGCGTAAAATACATAATTTACAAGAAAAATAGCAAAGAAAGCATAAACTACTAGATATTAAATACGGTGTATTCTACACCTATCACCAACCATGCTAGCCGCACCCCTGTGCCAATGGCAAACCATGCCAGCCACACCTACCGCGCCAAGGCATGCCAACCATGCTAGCCGCACCCTAGTGTCAATGGCAAACCATGTCAAGCCACACCTACCGCGCCAAGGCATGACAACCATGCTAGCCGCACCCCTGTGCCAATGGCAAACCATGCCATCCACACCTACCGCGCCATGCCAAACACACCTTACCATGGCCCCATGCCAACTGGCCGCGCCACCTTGCTGGCCTTCCCTACGCGGCTACCAAAACGAAGGCGTGCTACAATCAACGGTCGCCCTTCAATCCCAGGAGCAAATCCTAGCCGTCCGAGGTTACCAAACGGCCTTTGGCCCAAAACCCTAGCTTGGTCACCAACCTAGCGTGGTCTCGCCAAACCTTGGCCCCACATGCCAAGCCAAACCGCCCCTAGCCAAGCTAGCCAAGTCATGCGCCCATGGCAAACCCTTGGCCCCACATGCCAAGCCAAACCGCATCTAGCCAAGCTAGCCACGCCATGCGCCCATGGCAAACCCTTGGCCCCACATGCCAAGCCAAACCGCCCCTAGCCAAGCTACCCACGCCATGCGCCCATGGCAAACCCTTGGCCCCACATGCCAAGCCAAACCGTACCTAGCCAAGCTAGCCACGCCATGCGCCCATGGCAAACCCTTGGCCCCACATGCCAAGCCAAACCGCACCTAGCCAAGCTAGCCACGCCATGCGCCCATGGCAAACCCTTGGCCCCACATGCCAAGCTAAACCGCACCTAGCCATGCTAGCCGCACCATGTGCCAATGGCTTGTCAAACCCTTGGCCCCACACGCCAAGCCAATCCACACCTTGCCTTGGCACCTAGCCATGCTAGCCGCACCATGTGCCAACAGCTTGCCAAACCCTTGGCCCCACATGCCAAGACAAACCGCACTTAGCCATGCTAGCCGTACCATGTGCCAACGGCTTGCCAAACCCTTGGCCCCACATGCCAAGCCAAGCCACACCTTGCCTTGGCCCTAGCCATGCTAGCCGCACCATGTGCCAATGTCTTTCCAAATCCTTGGCCCCACATGCCAAGCCAAACTGCACCTAGCCATGCTAGCCGCCCCATGTGCCAACGGCTTACCAAATCCTTGGGCCCATGCCAAACGCACCTAGCCACGCCACCATGCTGGCCTTCCCTACGCGGCTACCAAAACGAAGGCGTGCGACAATCGACGGTCCCCCTTCAATCCCAGGAGCAAATCCTAGCCCTCCAAGGTTACCAGACGACACATGGTAACCTTTAGCCCGAAAACCTAAGTTTGGCCACGCCAAACCACGCCATGCCAACCTAGCCGCGCCTCCGTGCCACGCCAATGGCATGCCAACCTAGACGCGCCACCATGCCATGCCAATGGCATGCTAACCTAGCCGCGCCACCATGCTGGCCTTCCCTATGCGGCCACCAACGAACGAAAGCGTGCAAAGATCAACGGCTACCTTTCCTCTTAAGATACAAAATCTCGACCGTTGAAGGTCACCAAGCTACCAAGTCTCCCGAGCTCGACTTGCCAGGAAACAACCCTATGCTACATATTTTCCATAAAAATATTCGAGACATCAACACATATCACAAACTGGGGGATCCTCTTAAGGGTGAGGCGGTTAGTAAATACAGGGAGTTAAAAGTGAAACGTTCATGGGACATCAATTACATACGTTAATGTTTTTATGGAACATCAATTCCATGCGTTAACGATTTTATGGAACATCAAATTCCATGCATACGGTTACCACCTCCTCCCATTTACTTACCCATTTTTCCATTCCTTAATGAGACCAGGGTACGTTTCACTTCGACTTGTATAAATAGGTCTTACCTATTTCCACAGAACAACAAGTTCATTCGGGGGAATACACAACACTCAGAAAATACTTGCTAGCTTACCATTTGTTAGCCTTCCCACTTTTCTGATACAAGTCGTAGTAACACAACTACTCTTCTAGAATCAACTATTCTGGTCTCATCACTTTCCTTGCTTCCCTCCCCAAAACCAACCCATTCTCCTTCACTTTGTGACCGAAGAAAGTTTGGAACGGCCATTTCTTGGTTTAGGCCGGAATTATACAGATTGATCTCTCGAATCTAAAGTACTCCCTTGCATTACATTGTTTAGGGTTTAAATACTTTCTCACCCGTACGCCCAAAATTACCGAAATCAGCAGAAACCATTTTCACCTACAAATAGTAGTGTAGCTTTATCTGATAGATTTGGGTTCTTTAAATTTCTTTAGTATGGTTCAGGTTCCCTTGATGATATTACAACATACATTGTGATAATCACAGCGCTAAGCTAATGTAATGATATTTTTATTGTGGATTCTTGTGGATTTAACCAGGAATAATGTAATTACTAGATTAATGCAGACACAAGAGAAGACACAACCAATCTTCTCTATTTTCTGCTAGTTTTGTTTGATTGAGATTTGATTCAAACTTTTGGGGCTGATTCGTAAACTCGAATTCAGATTAAATATTTATAAGTTGAAGATTACATTTGACTGTGCATGAAATTGAAAGGACCACTAAAATTTACTTGTATTGGATTTTGTATATGAGATTGCTTCAATTAGTTGTCCTGATACATGGTGATTTTTTAGGAAACACTAGTTCTTTTCCTTATCTAATACACATTTGTGATCCAATCCAATTACGAGACTAGTTCGTGTTAGAATTTAAGAAGTAGAGACAACACAATTGGAACAGTTGCATAGGATAGGGAACAAAGACAAGATAATTTATGTTCACATGTGTTGAAATTGAAGTGGTTTAGCTCCGTTGAGGTATAAAAAAAAAACAATGAGGTAGTTTTTTCTTTGATCATTGACATTTCTCTGAAGATAAAAAATCATTAACCAATTCGTTTAGATGGAGATCTCGTCCATTCAGTGCTTATCCGACATGGTACATTTATTATTTATCATTTATCATTTATTATCCAGTTCGTCCAGATGGTGATTTTTTATACTGGATACATGGTGCATAACTTTTAGGAAGCTTGTCATTTTATATTTCTTAGTTTTTTTTTTATTTGTAATAAATTGAAACAATATGATTTTTCGTTCTTACATATTTACCGTATAAACATTTTAAAGCATATGATGTTTAAATTCAATTGCTTGTATATAACTTTTGCAATCTCGAAACTGATTCTACGAAATTTCACAATGAATTCATTCACTTTAGTAGATTTCTCGTCGGAGAGCTCCTTCCGGTTTTCGCTTGGATGATAACGACACCTTGAACTCGTGTGAGGTTAGAAATGCTGGCTCTCTGTACCAAAGAAGCAATTTGTTTGAAAGCCATAGAAATACAACAGCGTAATATGGTAAGCTCCACATCAATATTCCCACGGTTTAAAATTGTATTTCTGACTGTTATTGTGGTGCAGCATGTTACTGCCGAAGGCACAACCTTGGTAAGGTAAGCAGAAGATGCAACAAGCAACAAAACGGTTGATTCTTCGACCTCTGTACTGCTCCTTGTTTGAACTAAATTGTTCACATGTACATTATGTCAATGCCCTTTTTTTTCCTTACTGTTATGTGCTTTAACACTTTGCATTGTTCTATTATAGTCTATTTAAGTGAACGAAATGCTAAGATTAGGATTATTTTAGTACTCCGGATTTATATAAATTCATTATAGGTTGAGAAAATGATTAACTTGCCTTGAGAATAGAGTCTGTTTAGTAGACTGTACATTTCATATTAATTTTCGACACACTATTACTACGAAGACATGTAATTGATTTGTGGCACACTGAATTTGTGGTGCAATGGTAGCACAACTGACCCCATGTCAGAAGACGCGTGTTCGATTCACGTCGGGTTCACTAATTTTAGTTCATCAACTTTTAGGATCAACTTTGGTTGTTGATACCATATTTTGGGATCAACTTTGGTTGTTGATACCATAAATAATCTGATATTTTCTGAACTTTTAATTTTGGGGATCAACTTCGGTTGTTGACACCATATTATTTACTTATTTCTTTTATTTTCTGATTTTTATTTTTTGGATCAACTTCGGTTGTTGACACCATATTATTTATTTATTTTATTTTCTTATTTTTTTCTTTGAGAATCAATTTCGGTTGTTGACACCAGATTTTGGATCAACTTCGGTTGTTGACGCCATATTGTTTTGTTACGAGTTTTTAATTTTTGATTTTGGGGATCAACTTCGGTTGTTGACACCAGATTTTGGGATCAACTTCGGTTGTTGACGCCATATTATTTTTACCTTTTATGATTTTTTTATTTTTGTTTTGGGGATCAACTTCGGTTGTGACACCGGATTTTGGGATGAACTTCGGTTGTTGACGCCATATTACCTTTTTATGATTTTTTTTATCTTTGTTCTAGGGATCAACTTAGGTTGTTGACACCATATTCTGGGATCAACTTCGGTTGTTGACATTATATAATGTTTTTTCTTTTTGATTTTTGTTTTAGGGGGTCAACTTCAGTTATTGACACCACTGGTGGCAGTGGTGGACTGGTGGCGGGCGGTGGTAGACTGGTGGTGGTGGAGGGAGGTGGCGGGCGGTGGTGGACTGGCGGTGGCGGTGGAAAGTTGGTTGTGGACTGGCAGTGGTGGTAGCGGTGGTGTTCAGGCGGTGGAGTGGTAGTGGAGTACTAGTGGTGGTGGCGGTGGACTAGTGACGGGCGGTGGTGGACTGGTGGTGGTGGTGGACTGGCGGCGGCGGTGGCAAACTGGGGGGTGGACTGGCAGTTATGGTGGCGGTTAGTAGGTGGTGGTGGCGATTGGTAGGTGGTGGTGGAATGGTATATAAAAAAAATTGTTGTATTTTTAAATAAAGAAATATATAATATGAGTGAGGGTATTAAGGTAATCTATTTTTTAATGGATAAGGTTTTTAAATGATAGGGGCATATTTATTGTTGTATAAGGATATATTTGTTGGGTGTCAAAACTAAGGGTATTTAATTAATATACCCAATTAACAATTGGTGAATTAAGTCTTATACGATCAGTAGAAGATGGTTGTTCCTACATAACGTTATGAGATGAACTCACAAAGATTGAGAGATCATTCATCGAGGTAGATATTACCTGATCATTTGTTGGCAGAGATGGTGTCGACAACGCATCAAAGGGAAAGATAGTCTCATTGAATACAACATGACGACTGATATAGATTCGACCAGTAGGAATATGAAGGAACTTATACCCTTTATGCGTGGGACTATATCCTATGAAAACACAAGGAGAGGACAATGGTTCCATTTTATGAGACCAGTATGGACGAAGATGAGGATAGCAAAAACAACCAAAAACATGTAATGAATTGTAATCAGGTAATGCACCAAATAGAGTCTCATAAGGAGATGTTTTTGCAAGGGCAGAAGATGGTACACGGCTCATTAAGTAACATGCTTTGAACAACGCATCATACCAATAAGATAGATGAATAGAACCATGGATAATAGGGTGAGACCAGTTTCATGAATATGACGGTGTGTACGTTCAACCAGACCATTTTGTTTAGACGTATGTGGACATGAGAACCTATGAAAAATACCATGTTGTTGAAGATAAGGAGTAAGTTTACGATATTCAGCAGCATTATCAAATTGAAAGATTTTAATCTTTTGATTAAAAAGGTTTTCAGCATGTTTTTGGAACACAAGGAAGATAGAATAAACATCTGATTTGTGAGATAGAAGAAACATCCAAGTAAAACGACGATGTGCACAATAAAGATAATATAGTATCTATAACCTTAATTAGACAAAATATGAGAAGTGCCCTAGGCATCCGAAACAATCAAGTCTAAAAGATGCAGATATTTGGTCATACTAGAAGAGAAAGGTAATTTATGACTCTTATGCTCATGACAAAATGATCTTAAGGTTATAGTTTTACTAGAAACAAGAACAGAAAATTTTGAAATAATATGACGCACAGTTCGCATCATAGGATGTCCTAATATATAGTGTCACTTTAGTAGACTAGCTCATTCACCAACACAGGCTTCTGGAGAGACTAAAGAAGCATCTAGTTCATAGAGACCACCTTCCCTACGGCCGCGTAGAAGAACCTTCCCTGTACACTGATCCTTTGCAAGACAAAAGTCAGGATGAAATTCAAACAACACATTGTTATCACGTGTGAGTCGAGAGACAAATAACAAATTATGAGAAATTTGAGGAGTAAAAATTATGTTGTGAAGATGTAGCTTATGATCAGGTGTGCTTAGAATAGGTGAACCAACATGAGAGATTGGAATAAAATCATCATTACCCAATTTGATTTGATCATGACCACTATACTTTGAATGAATATGTAGTCTAGAGAGATCATTAATTATATGATCAGTAGCTCCACTATCATGAACCCAAGGAGCAGTAAAAGTAGATCTTGGTGCTTGGGCAACATAGGCACGAGGAGCAGAGGAAGATTGAGCAGGTGAAGCTGGTGAATGACGAGGTGGTTGGGGACGAAAGTTACGATCAAAACGCTTCCAGCAAAGATGAGCAGGATGACCAGTTTTTTCACATAATTGACAAGGTATTGCTTGTCGAGTACCTCCAGTTTGTTTATGTACATGGTTTTTGCGTTGTTGAGAACCATAATTTGTCACGGTAGGTCTTGCAGAATAAGTAATATTGGCAACAGGCTGAGAGTGAAAAGACTTGTTCTGTTGGTCCACACGTAACTCCAAAGTAAGAAGATATGTTATAAAATCTTCAAGTTTCATAGTATCCATGGAAGTAGTAAGAGATGTGACAATAGCATCATATGAGGAGTCCAATCCAGCAAGAATGCAGTGACATAACTTAGTGTTAGTGACTGTAGTATCAACTGTAGCTAGACTGTCAACAATATCACGAGCACGATCGATATAATCTCTCATAGGAAGAGATCCTTTCTTCAAGGCACGGAGTTCACATTGTAGATGATGAATATGAGCATCAGATTTAGAAACAAATAAAGATTCAAGAAAGACCAAACTTCATGTGAGGTTGTGAGAAGATGAACTTTCCTTAGAACAACATGAGTTAGAGAAGAGAAGATCCAACCCGAAAAAATTCTTCCAAGGAGCATATTCAGGATTAGGGTTTGATGTGTTTTCAAGAGTCGCAGGAGGATAAGGTTTTTCACCATTAACAAAGCCATCAAGTTCATAACCTTGAAGATAGGGTAAGAATTGAGCACGCCAAAGAGAATAGTTTGTTTCATCAAGTTTGATGGTGATGATGTGATGAGGTTGAGAGAAAACAAATGAATTTATCGTAGATTAAGAATAGTTGAGAACAGTTGAAATTTTAGAAGATGCGGAAGCCATGGAGAAACGAACCAGGATGACACCAAGTCAAGTTTAGGTATAGTTTAGGTATAGAGAAGAGTTTAGAAGAATAGTTTTCAATTAATCTCACGTACAATAATCATATTTTGGAGTTATGTATTTATACATTCTCTTAGATTCCTAAAACAACTTAAGAACTTGTAATACAAGTATTTCCTAATATTAATATTTCCTATTCAAGACATTCTATGTATAACAAATTCTACAACATTAACAAACTAATAACTTGAACATCACATTATAGATGATGTCCTAACATAGGGAGAGAAAAAACTGATCTAAGGAGAGCAAAAACCATTGTCAATTCGCTAACTAGGTCAACCCCATTAATTAATATTGTTCTTACAGAAATACCCTGATAAATACACACTTCTTTCACACGACCGCAGTTCAAAAAGCCATCAATTCACATAACCTAGGGTAGGAGGGTGCCGAGAAAGAAATAACTAATCATAAGTGGTTGGTTTGATCATTTTGTTCATGAAGAACTTTGTGTTCTTGCTGTTGATGATAACTATCGATCGTAAAGTTATTAAAAGGTTATCCAAAAACTTTTCTTATAAAGTAACAATTGTGGATAAGGTAAAAAAGTTTTTACAATTTCTTGAACTTAAGGATATAAAAGCTCATTTGGGTTTGATATTTTAGAAGTGAATCGTAGAATCAAGGGATCATCAACATCCAAAAAAATCTTTGTTGTTTAATGTCATCAAAAATTATGGTGTCGAAAATAAGTATATTTTTGAAAGAAGAGGTAGTAAAATCTATCATAAAATAGTGAAATTATCTGATGCTCAAAGATTGAAAAACAACATCACAATATAAACACATGAAATAGTAATAGATGATAAAGAAAATCAAGCCGAATGGTCCTTTAAAACAGAATTTCATGAGATTCGAGATAATGTTCATTAAGATGGTAATGATCTTTGATATGCCCGTCGTGCTTTTTGATCTTCAATCATCCCCGCCGTGCCTTATTATCCATATGTGACGGGTAAAGAGAATTTTATATATGAGATTATGAGGTTGAGGGATATTTTAGCTCAAAATAATATAAAATATGACTCATCATAACTGGTTAACGTGTTGACAACGACTTTTCTCCTAAGATCACTTTTTGATCCCGTCTAACAAAAATCATTACTTTGATGAAAAATACATCACTAACCTTTTTCCAACAATATTAAGGTTGCATAACATCTTTGTTAGGCTGGCTCTAATCGTCACCCAAGATTCAAGCTGAATGTTGGATCCACGTCACCAAAATGCATCGACCGGCGCAGAGTGGGGATCCAAGATTCTATCTCGATACACATTTTGAAGATTCGTAACACGCATGATTGGAAGCTGCGTATTATGGGAAAACTCAAAAGCGCAGTTGCTAGCTGCGTATTGACCGTGTTGGTCGGTCCACGCGCAGATTGAAAGCTGCGTGTGCTAGAAAACCCTAAAACCAACAGAAGCCGCATCTCTTCTTCTTTCTTTCTTTCTTTCACTCTTCTTCCTCAAACTAAACTCGTAGAACTTCACTCAATTAACTGATTCGAGATGTTTTTGTGTTGAATGAGCTACAATCTTCGAAGGGTTTGTTACATCAAACGTGGGGAATCTATTGATGTTACATCAAACGGGCGCAGTGGGGATCCAGAAATGTGCACCATAGGTGTTCTTATCTTTAGAACGATGCAGTTTCATAAAAAACCTACATCCAGGGACCGGGCATGACGCCCGCTTTTCATGTTCAACCTTAATCATACCTTTCTCTTTGAGGTTTTTGCAGAGTTCGTTAATGTTTTTATCATCTTTGGACTTGATTGCATCTTCTAACCACTGAGCTTCTTCACG
Source organism: Papaver armeniacum (assembly GCA_023531295.1). Taxonomy (NCBI): domain Eukaryota; kingdom Viridiplantae; phylum Streptophyta; class Magnoliopsida; order Ranunculales; family Papaveraceae; genus Papaver; species Papaver armeniacum. The sequence continues at coordinate 29,757 of JAJJWW010003885.1, forward strand.
ACAATTATCGAACTGGCAACGAAGGTACCTACTTTTTCCAGGTTCCGCTTCTAATAACAATTTGATTCCCGTACAACCTCTCTGCGGGCACTTGGAATACATCCAAGGGCATTGCATGGCTGAATGGTCATTAAGGAAACAGAGTGGACAAATTTGGTTTGCTTCTACACACACAATTTGTTTTCCCTTGCGATTAGAATTCATTTTTGACCGGCTAAATTTGAAGGATCGTTTTATGTTTGATGGTGTGTTTCTTTGAGTGGTTGATGGAGTGTATTTATAGGAAAAAATTATTATTATTTATAAATAAAATCCCCCTTAAAAAATCTTGGCGTTAAAGTGTGTTGATAAGGATAACGAGATTTCTATCAGAAGTTGTTTTGAAAAAAAGTGTGTAGATGACTTAGTGGTAACTGCCTAAGTTGAGTCGTATGAGGGTTTGCAACTACAGAACTGGGCTATGTTTAACCAGAGCTCAATTTGAGAAAGTATACGAAAAATACTCGGCGTTTAACATTACAGTGTAAACCGGGTGTAGGAAAAAAAAAGGTCAAACAAATATAAAACATCAACGCAGTTTGTAACCGCGTATAAAGAATACGCAGTTTGAATCTGCGTGCAACGCAATTAGATACGTGCAGAAGAATATTACGTGGATTATTCTTTGATACGCGGTTAGAAACTGCGTGTTATGCTTTTTTCATACGTAGTTTGAAACTGCGTACCTTGGGTACTTCCAACTTGGATCCAATCTAAACGCAGCACTCATTCTGGATCATGCGAACTATTCACCCATAAACGACGGTTCTACAGGGAATAATCTTGGATGTTGGACTCCATAAGAGCCAGCCTTATAAACACACAGTGAATAATGGCCGGTATTATGTTCTCAATCTAATGTGCTATGTTAAGGTGAATAAAAGTGAATTTGGAGGAGATAAAATTGCAATAGTGTTACTTGTACTTCATCTTGAACTAGGAAGTGTAACAAACATTTGCGACTCAAACAGACGCCAAAAATTTGTACAAGTGAAATGTTCTCTTGTTTTTCTTTTTCTAACGGAAACCTATGAGGGTATGTTTTTTTTTTTTTGATCAAAAGAGAGAATGTATTGAGTTGAAATAGAATATACGGAGTTTCTACCTATGAGGGTATGTTTTTATATTAGAATTACAAAATAAAATAAAGTACACACACTCACACCTGACACACCAGATCTTACCGGTAGGCCGGGTGTGACTCGTAGTCCCGTACTGATTTATGGGTGAAATCGACCTTGCTACAAACCGGCACAAGTGGGGGCTGGTCTAGATATGGGACATGATGTATCACAATCTTAATGGTGAAGAGGGAATGACTCTAGCATTAGGATTGGTAATGGGGTGAAGATGAAAATGATTAAAGATCTTGATTGATCCTAGATCTGGCCCATGTTAGTTGTCCCAGTTATAGAGTTTTCCGGTGAAATCTTACCTCCCGAGTCCCCATGATGTATGTCAGTAACAATTCCTCGTCAAATGAATGTAATGACGGATCACCCATAAAATGTATGGGATTACCGTCTCACTCGGCCAGGTCCCCTCTAATGGGGGTTAGTCAATTGAGATTTGTGGAGATATTGAAAGAATTTTAGAGACTTCTAAAATCTCTTGTTAGTCAATAGAGAGTTCTTCAAAGTCTCAAACAATCTCTGTTATTGGATCATGACTTTCTAAAAGTCTTCGAAATTCTCTGTTATTGGATTTGGAATTTGAAATCAATGACTTATGGTTTTGAGAGACTTGTAGAGACTTTTATTACAAAACATATCATGAATGGCTAAAAGAAAGTCTCTCCTAAGTAGGTGATATTTTGAGAGACTTTGTTCTTTCTCTTTTCTTGAATATCAAAATATTAAAATCAATGCTACAATTAAATTAAGTAAAAATGAAAGAAAAATTGTTGTCTTCCAAAACCCAATAAGTTTACTAGAGATTCAAATCCCTTATGTTCGTCTCGTTTTGATTTTATTGGCAAAATGGTTACAATTTTTGTTTTCCATGCATGGACTAATACATTTTCATTGAAATATTCATATATTCATTTTGTAAAATAAATAAATATATTGTTTGTCTCATGTGTGTAAGTTGAAATTTATATATGTTTTATTGTCTTCTAAAATTAAGGTAAGTTGAAATTCATATATGTATGTAAGTTGAAATTCATATATGTTTTAATGAATCACCATAATTCCTTGAAAATCATTCGGAGAGTCTCTCAAAATCTCTAAACTCACAGAGAGTCACCCAAAATCTCTTGCATAAAAAATCTCTGAAACTCTACTAATCCCAATTGACTAACCTCCTGTAAGATGTCGACTTTTGATGATATTATTTGATGAGAAGAACTCGTCCATTGAGAAGTTCCTTCATTCACATGGCAAACACAACTAGTTCCCAATAAGGCCATAACCAAACTATGATGAGGCATTGAAGCAGTAGTAGCATAAATTGAGTTAGTTGTTTCTTGTTTGTTAATGCGAATTCAAACATATTGAAAGCGAAACTAAAAAATGTCCCCAAGATCATACTGTACTTTGAATATACATCACATGGTAAATACATAAATTCATACGTTATATTATTGATGTCCAAGATTGTCAACATTCTCCCCTCCCTAAATTCATTTCTTTGTCTGCTTTGCCTATTATTCACTTAACATCCTATCTAAAAAAAGGACACACTACCTAGCTTTGAACTGATAATTTTAATTTAACGCAACTCATCCTAATATAACTACATACTCCAGAAAACAGAAAGTGAATCATTTAAGCAACAGATCCATTTTCAATCGGCCAGTACTAGGATTTTCCTGCATTTGTTGAATCCACGTACATACGTGAGCTCATTCCTATCCGGTAAACATAGTGTGTAGGTCCTACGGCTGAAGTAGTATTATCCGAATTGATCGTTTTACAAATAAATTTAATCAATAAATATAGTATATAAAATAAAAATTCCTTATCCTATAAAGTCTATAAAATGAAAATGAAAAAAAAAATATGGTTCTGGACAGACCGTCTGTTCGAATAATCCCAAAATCACAAAGACACATAAAGATGGGCTAGCCCTTCATGGGAAAAACAGGATCCTTTTGATTTATGATTCTGTCATTGCGGTTTTTTGGCATTTTTTTTTTTTTTTTGCAGTCGGTTTTTCTAATAAAAAAAACGAGAAATATATTTTAAAACAAGATATTTTAGAGATTTTAAACTAGGTTTTGGGAAAAACAAACAAAAAGGTTTTTGTAAATGAGGTATTAGTTGACACAAGTGGGCATAGTAGGTGAAATGAAAACATCACGACGGATTGAAATGAATGAGAGATATTGATAGACACACACCACTCAAACAAACAAACACCATCACTACTCACCTAAACTTCAACCAAGAAGAATAGCCAACCCAATTGTATTGATGCAAAAAGGACTCCTAATACTATATACTCTTTTAACCTAAAAGCTGGGTTTCCCTTTCTTTACTCAATCTTCACTTTTAAACACTTACTTTAATCTTTGCTTGTACAATGATTAAACCGAAACAAACAGTCATGGCATCTCTATATGGCTACACCCAATTGACCAAAATCACCTTTCCCCCATGAACCCCTCATCGGTTGATGACTTTCAATGCCATGGGGCTCCAAGCTGTGACCACCTTGGAACTCTAACGCCCCTTCAAAGGAAGATAGGGTGTGAAACTAATCCCTAGCTTCCTAGAAAAGCGAAACCAGAGAAGAAACCAAGAACTGAAATACATGAACATCAAAATGGTTTATTGGTAAATAGATACGAAGAAGATGAGCATGGAGACGTAATGGAAATTTTAATATATTATATCAACAGCAAATTTAACGGTATACACTTGTCGTAGCCTGGCTTCTTTTTTTCATTTTCTGTTTTTATTCTCTAAAAAATAATGTACAAGTTGCATCCGAATTACTCATATACCCTTATAGAAAAGAAGAAAACAAAGACAAGTAAATATATAGAAATAAAATTGAAAGATGAATTAACGGTAAACAGAATAGCTATATAGAAGTAGTAGAGAATGAGAAGGAGAAAATACTAACGGAATCTAACAGTGTTAAAATGGTAAGAAATCAGACATCAGTATGACAGTCACGACCAATCTGATACTTAACGGCAGCAGGACCAACGGAAACACCATTAAACTTACTTCCAAACGTTAAATATGCTGGACAATTAACGTTGACATGATAATGACCAGAGATCCAAGTACCGACTTTCCATCTGAGTTTTCCATCAATCTTGATATAAATCAGAACCATACCAGCCTTCTGTTCTTGATCCAATGAAACAGCGAGAAAAGGAGCAATCGGAATTGTATTGCCGTAAACATACGGAGACCAAACATTAACATCCTTATGGCCTTGATACGTCTGTGGAAGAACCGTTGGTAAGGTTATCTGCTGATTACGATACGACGCGTAGATATCGAGTTTATCGTAGTAGATACCGATTTTATCATTTGGGTTTCTTGATGCAACTGTGATTTGAAGGGTTGATGATAGGAAGTTTGGTTGTGTTACGTTGAACTGATAAACAGTTGCATCTTGGAGAGTGAAAACAGGTTTTGTTGGACGCAGGATTAACCAAACTAGTAAAATCACGAAGAGAACTGCTATGATGAAGATTGTTAAACACCCAAATAATTGCCTCAGTTGTTTCTTTTTCTTGCTTCCATGGTGGTCGCACTTTGCAGACATCTTTCTTTCCTTCTTCCTCTCAAGAAAATGTGTATGTATGTAGAAAACGAAAGAGAGAAAGAGAGAAATCTAGAAGATGACTAAATGGGTTTGAAGTTTATATGGAGTTTGAGTTATATAGAGAGATAAAAAAAGGAGAAGAAGAATTTGGTGTTGCTAGGTTGGATTTTTGGACGCGTAGGTGATGGAAGAATTTGGAAGAATTGTATAATATTATATACTACTCTGTATATAAAAGTTTTAGGAACTAAGTTGAGTTAGCTACTACTAGTGTGTCAAAGTAACGTTTATTTTAATTTTGAGGGAGAGATTATGGGGGTGTGGTGGAAAATAACGGATGATCGCATACACATATATATCCTTATCTCCATTAATTGTAATTATGAATATTTCCAAAATAAACCCATGTTCATTGCATTATTGTTACTGTTGTATTTCAGGTCAAAAAGAAGCTTCCTTGAAATAAACCTTTTTTTTTTCCTTTCTGGAATGACAAGTAAGTAGAATTACTGAATTGTGGTGAGTATTATTAGTCGAAAAGCGCCGACACTAATTTCGTCCAAGACTGTCATGTTTGTCTTCATCGTCATTTTATTAAGTGTTCTTATTGACATAGCTGTTTTTGGCCACGAATATAACGTTTTTCTAGCATTAATAAATTTGTAACGACAAATTAATTTTCATTGAATTTACCCTTATTTCGCTTTTCATTATTAGTAAACGTTAATCCATTTTTATTCTTTCATTTCCGGAATTGAAGATTCTAAAATAAACTTGTAGGGCGCCACCAGAAGCCAAAACCTTCACCGTCAGTTGTGTTTGTGTTTGTATGGTCCGTTAGATGGATCATTTACTGAAAAAATGATCCTTTATTTAAATGAAAATCCTCGCATTAAATTATTTATTTAGAACTGTAGAAATACTAAAATAAATCAAATGGTGTACTGCCGTGATCATTTGTTGCAGACAAAAACACAAAACCCAAAGGAAACTAACTTGCATATGATCCGAAGAAAACGGTACTAGAGTGGTATCTTCCTCGTTAAACAAATTCTTTAGAATACGTAATCATCAGAAATTATCCATTAAAACCTGTACCTCCTCTCAGAAAAAGAAAAGAAGGACTAATTTTGCTTTTAATGGGGGATTTGATTTTAATTCAACCAAGAAATAAAATGAGTGGTTTTTGACCGTTTGTTCAAGTAAGGTTAGGATAGACGCGTAACCGACACGTCAAGTGTGTCTGGCGGGACCCAAATACACCATCGCTTTCGATTAGAGTTTAGAACCTACACCTAGGCGACCGACCTTTGGGATTCAAGGATATTCTTACACCAAAGGACAGGACAGGATATCCCGGTTTGCCCTTACTTTGTGACCATTATATTATGCTAATTCTGAGTAATTACCAAATAACCTCGTTATTTATTTATCTGTTTTGAAACGAACCTGGTATTTAAGCGGAAGCCATGGTGAAACGTACATTGCATTCAAACTCCAAGACGTCCAGCCATTTTAGAACCTGGAACTAAGACCATCATGTGGTATACGCATCAGCATTTTCTTTTCTTTATAGGCCCTACCCTCCATATTGGTGGCAGTGGCACGAAAACTCATCAACAGCTGCGTGTGTAGTTTGATATGCACGTCATGGACACAAAAGTAAAGGTGATTCGTATATAAATAAAAAAGGTTAATGGCTCTTGATTAATGTCTGAAAATGACATACAAAAACACAGCCATCATAAGAATAGCCGTTGAGCGGCTCATTTAGCAACATCTAACTAATCTTAGTCTTAGATGTTCATGATTTACTATATACGTTGTAACCAGAAAGCAATTATATGAAACCTTACGAGTCATGACTCATGTCCTCAGCTAATGAATGACCAATCGAAGTTGAGACTATGGAATCTATGGGTCGTATTAGGTGTCTGTCCACTACTCTGTTTAGAGGTTTTAGTGGTTTGATTAGCCTTGTTTTTTAGGGGTAAGTGGGAGGAAGAAAGGATGTTAATGGGACTGTGGGGCCATATTTATTTATAATAAGGGGTACTTTTGTGGACTTGGGTAAAGTAGAAGCCCTTTTTAGCAAATCTCTCAATTATTTGATTGCCCACCTAACTTCATTTTGTCCCTTCCTGGCTACACTTGTATTCACCTTAGCTTTTTCTTTCTAACCTCTTGCTCTCTCTATAATGTATGCTAAACAAACAAAACTTGATTATGAGACCTAGACTTAAGGGTGGGTGGAGGAGATTAATTTCTAAGTGTCTTCATTCATATTACACAACCAAATGAGAAAAACCAAAAAGAAAAGAGAAAAAATGGCAAAGGAGCATCATGTTAGGTAAAAGAGATAGTCATGGAGTCATGTCGATAAGCTTGTAAATTGTAGTAATTATATGTTGAGAGTTGTTGAGGAATGTCATTTGTTAGGCACTGAAATCTAAGGAACTCTAATCAAAGACAGTTTGTTCCAAGAATGATCTTAAGTCTCAATATATTTATGGCTTATATAGCACATTTCAAGAAAAGAAAGATTTATCAAACATTAGATCTTTGATTCACAACCATGTTGGATGTTGCCCACACTCAATGCCACTTGGAACATTGAAAAACATGCCAAGAAGTTTTAAAGTTTGAGAGTCTACTTGCAGTTGGGTGCAATAATCAAAATTAAGGAAAAAATCAAATAAGCAAAAGTTATTGATACTTAGAGCATCTCCAATGCTAGAGGTCAAGGTCATCCTATGTGGAGGTGTTATTTATACCTTTTGGTTGTGGGTCATTCACTACATGACAAAATTTTTTTAAATATAACACTTCTACCTAAATTTTATCTCCAATCTCCAAGGTATTACCTTACACTTTTTATTTAAATTAAGAGACAAAAGATGATGTGGACTTAAGACCTAGGGTCATGAAAAAAGTCTTATTTCCACCTTCTCCTTTACCCCCAATAAGCCATGTCATCTTTTTCTATGACCTCCACCCTTGCACTGGAGATAAAATTTTGGTGCAAAAATTCTTAAATCCTAAGTGTCATACTAATTTAAGACCTTTACCCCTTGCATTGGAGATGCTCTTAGCTCCTTTATAAAGGAAGTGATTGATTTGATGAAACGGACGAGCTCCCAAGATCTCCGCAATAGCAATAAGGTAAAACTTTGGAAAAACATAGTGAGTCACGTGTTCAACACGTTGCCCTTAAGACATTAGCGCCCGGCTACACTCAAGAGTGATGCTATAGACCTCACAGGACGGATATCTCCAGGATAAAACACCCTAATACACCTACTACTAGCATATGTAGTAGATGCTCAACTTGAGCTTGGCAATTCCGAAAAAATCCTTAAGGAAAATCGCGAACGCATAAGAAAACAATATAAAATATCTTCCCTTGGGGGTCCTTCTAAAATATAGAGAAACCCCTTTCCCATTGATTTTACAAAAGTGGTGAATTTCTTTATATAATGGAATAATACAACTTAAAAAGATGAACTCCCCGATGTGGGACTAAAAAACTTATATAGTCTCTTAAACAACTAGAAAATGGAAACTCCACGGTGTGGGACTAATAAGTTTTTCATTCACAAAAGAAAACAAAAAATTATAATTTTTATTAAAACTTTAAAAATCAAATTTTATTAATCGTTTTCCAACAATCCCCACATGAATGAAAACTCATTAAAACACGAAAACACAGATAGATCTTGGTAAATCAACAACCCAATCTTACGACCCGAACTGACTAAACAGACAGACAGATCGTGCATGTTGAAGTCATACTAGCCATTCCAACGTCATCTCCCTCACACAACAATGTGTTGACCCCAGGGTCATACTATGGATTGTAAAAATCATATAGTTTAGAGAGCTTTCATCTTTAGTTCCTCACAAGTGAGACTAAAGGTTCCTTTCACCAAAGTGAAAAAGCATGAACTAGTGAACCCTTAGTGACCCTTAGGTCCTAAGTTCCAATAATACCAAAACCATCAAAACGAAAATCACATAAAAAGCGCAGGAAATACCATTTTAGGCAGAGGTGTCCATGAGGACTTGAACCTTTGCTTAGTGAGATATTACCGGAATTACATGCTAGAGACGGTGAACTATGTAGCGTTTGATGTAATTCGCGATAACGACCACGGATGATATCTCCAAGGTTGCTGCCAAGCTCGTGCCGTTTTGTCCAATTTGTCCCTGGACATATCCTGTTTCTCAGAATGCTGTAGAAAATCAAAGCTCATATTCTCATAGGAAGCGGACCCACTTCCTCATTCAGATAGGTGAGTTTCCATAAAGAGTGTTCTTTGTTTACACCCCACTTCAATCTTAAATTGAAACTATAGAACTCATTCAGACTTCTTAAAAGTCATCCTTCACATACAGTCACACTATCACGTCTACACCATAGGGAAGGGACAGAGAATGAAATTCTATGATAGTGTTTACCTTTACCCACCACAAATTAGTTGTCTAATTCGAAACCTTGATCTTGGGATCTCCAGTCAGCAAGGTTGAGTATCCTTCATGGCAAGTTTAATTTATGAGCTTAAGCCCCATCCCCCTCGATGCATTTTAAACTATCGTTTTTTACAAACCTTTCGTCAAAGGTTGTACGATATTCTCCTTGGACTTTATCCAAATCAATGGAAATAACGCCAATTGAGATTAGTTATTTTTAGCTTTAGCTATTATAGCTTAGCTAACACAATGTATAGATATAGGTGGCACAGGCCTATGCCAGAGAGGAATGTCTTCTAAAAAGCATCTTAGGCACTCGGCCCCCTCTCGTGCTTTATCTAACGCAATACTCTCAGATTCCATAATGAATTGAGCAATATATGTCTGTTTGGAAATCTTCCAAAAACAAACCCTCCTGCTAGAGTGAAAACATATCCACTCGTAGACTTAGACTCCTCTGAGTCACCTATCCAGTTTGCATCACAAAGTCCCTCAAGGACAACAAGATACCTTTCATAAATCAAACAAAAGGTAATAGAGTACTTTAGGTACCATAATACTCTACTAAGTGCATTCCAATGCTCTTGCTCTGGACTACAATTATATCAAATTAACTTACTCATAATATAGGCAATGTCTGGGCTCTTACAGTTCATTAAATTCATCAGACATCCTATAAATCTTGAGTATTCAAGTTAAGATACTCCATTACCCTTATTTTTCTCGAGTCTACAAGAAGAATCGTATGGAGTACAAGCAGGCTTACAATCAGACTGATTGTATCTCTTAAGCACAAATTCAACATAATGAGAATGACTAAGACTATAAACGTTTGATTATATTCTAATCCTCATCCCTAAGATTACATCAAAAGAGCCTAAGTCTTTCAAGTCAAAATTCTCATTCAGTGCATGATTTTAGTGGAATTAATCACATCTATGTTTGTATCAAGTATAAGCATATCACAAACATACAAGCATACAATCATACAGGCATCCTTAACAAGTTACTTGTAAATATACTTGTCAGATTCATTAACTTAAATCCACTACACATTATCACATGATCAAATTTTCCATGCCATTGTTTACATGCTTATTTGAAAACCATACAAAGATTTGTTCAACTTACAAACTTTGTCTTCATAACCTTTCACTACAAAGTCCCCGGATTGATCTATGTAAATTTCTTTATCTAATTCACGGTTTTAGAAAAGCTGTCTTAACATCCATCTGATGTATCTGCAAGTTGTTTATGGCAACAATATCAATTAGCATCTCAACAGAAGTAATTCTCGTCACAAGTGAATAAGAATCAAGGAAATCTGAACCTTCTTTAATTTATAGCCTTTAGCTACCAACTTAGACTAATATTTTTTCCACAGTTCCATCTACCTAACGTTTCCTCTTAAAGACTCATTTACATCCCATGGTCTTACTCCCTGGAGGTAAACTAGCAAGCTCCCAAGTCTGGTTCCGACGGACTAGTTCCATTTCACTAAATGAAGCTTCTTACCAGAATGGGGTTTCAGTAGATGTCAAGGCTTCTTTACAAATATGGGGCTCAGACTAATCTAGGCATGTTATGAAGTCGTCTTCATAAGAAGTCTCAATTCTAATTGTTTTAGTTCTCTTAGGATCAACCTCAACTTCATCTTTCTTTAAGATAAGTTCTGACTATTTGAAAATAAAATAAATCTAGGGGATTAACATCACATCTCTAATGAGGTACAGGTTTAAGAATAAATATGTTCAAAGAACTCAGCATCCCTAGATTCCATAATAATATTCACACCAAAGTCTGAAAAATCAGAACACACAACCAAAAATCTACATGTAGAAGTATACTCAGCATAACCAATATGAAGACACAATCAACATTTTTGGTTTCTATCTAGTTCTTTTAGGAAGAGGAATGACAATGTTAGTCAAACACCCCCACACTTTGACGCATTCATAAGAAGGTCATCTACGTTTCCATAAATCATATGGAGTTTCATCTAATCCTTAAAAGGGTACTTTATTCAGGATATACTAGTTAAGAGGACTGCCTCCCCCCACAAGGCCGCAGGTAATCCTGAACTAACCAACATGGAAATTTCATCTCCTTAAGGATACCGTTGTTATGTTCAAGGCTTCTAATTAGTTTTGAACTTCAAGTTTATACATCCTAAGGCTTTTAAGGCATCATCATTATCCCTAAGCAAGTATACAAGATAGTACCTCGTACAATCATCTACGAAAGTTATAAGCCATCTTTTACCATAGTGGTTTTGGGTTGAACTCATGTCAACTAGGCCTAACTGAATTAATTTTAAGGGCTTAGAATTACTCTGAACATTTGTGCAAAAAGATTTTATAGCATATTTTGATTCTACACAGATTTCACTTTTGTGTTCAAAATCCAAACTAAATTTGGGTACACAGCCTATGCTGGCCAGTTTAAGCATTGACTTATAAGTTTACGGTTCCAAGTGTACCACGCAAAACATTCAATCACACAAGAATCAACTATGTTCACTTCATCAGTTTTTCCGTTAAGCTTATATAGACCCAAAGTCCTATAACTATTGCCTAAAAAATCACTGTCTAGTTACAACAAGTTTTCCAGATTCAATTAAAATTTTAAATCTTTTACCATCTACAACAGAACAAGATACAAGATTCTCGCATATACTCGGAACATGAAAACTTCATTCAATGTGAGAATATTACAGATATGAGCTTCTGCTCGACCTATTCCTTTTATGCAACCTCTGTCACAGATGAGTTACTCATCTGTGACATCCCTTATCCTCTGATAAGAGGATAAGGGATATGAGTCCACAGATATTAGCTTCTCGGCATCCCTTATCCTTTGATAAGAGGTGAACATGTCTCTGTTTCAACAAACATGATTAGTGGCTCCAGAGTCCACCCCAGTCTCTCACATTGGTTACTAAAATAACTTTCGACATCATGCCACTGGACTCGTTCTAGTTTGTTTCAACTAAATTAGCATTAACTTCCTACTTATTAAGGTTTTTATGTTGTCTACACTTTACTGCCGTGTGGCCAGGAATTTTACAACCATAACAATCACCCTTAATTAAAGTAATGTCGGATTCAGTTTTACGAAACATACCTTTCTTATGAAGACTACGCTTAGAGTTGCGTTTGATGTTATTTCCTTTGTCATCTTTGGAAGAATTGTGTTCATCCACATGCGCCTAGTAGCCATGTCCCTTTTCAATTTCATGTCACAATCTTCGTTTATACTCTAACCACGGACACGGTAATTTCCCAATCACCTAATACACCACATCTCACAAACCTTAGTTCCGAATCATGAAATAAAATATGAGTTTTGAAGGTATCATATAGATCTACAAACTTCGTTTGAATCACCATTTCAAAAAAAACTCATGGTTACCCCATAAAAACAAATTTAGTCAACAACAAAATTCTGCTCGTCAGAATTTTTCAGGAACGTTTCTCTGTTTTGTAAAATATCAAAAAATACTTTTACAACTCCAAAAATTCCGAAATTTTACGTGGGTAACTATCAGGGTGTCTACTACACTAGGTTAAAAGGGTTCACCGAAATTCCTTCTAGGTTAAGAGATAAACTTGAAACTCCACAAATGACCAAAAATTCGTTTTTTGTTTTTCACTCCATAATTAACATTCATGATTATCACAAATTATAATGTCTTAAGATTGTTGGGTGCAATAATCAAAAACAAGGAAAAAATCAAATAAGCAAAAGTCATTGATACTTATCTCCTTTATAATGGAAGTGATCAATTTGATGAAACGGACGAGCTCCCCAGATCTCCGCAACAGCAACAAGGCAAAACTTTGGAAAAACAGAGTGAGTCACGTGTTCAACACGTTGCCCTTAAGACATTAGCGCCCGGCTAGACTCAAGAGTGATGCTATAGCCCTCACATTAGGATATCTCCGGGAGAAAACACCCTAATACACCTACTACTAACATATGTAGTAGATGCTCAACTTGAGCTTGGCAACTCCGAAAAAACCCTTAAGGAAAATCGCCAACGTATAAGAAAACAATATAAAATATCTTCCCTTGGGGATCCTTCTAAAATATAGAGAAACCCCTTTCTCATTGATTTTACAAAAGTAGTGAATTTCTTTATATAATGGAATAATACAACTTAAAAAAGATAAACTCCCCGATGTGGGACTAAAAAGCTTATATATGCTCTTAAAACAACTAAAAAATGGAAACTCCACGATGTGCGATTAATAAGTTTTTCATTCACAAAAAAAAAAACAATAAATTATATTTTTTATTAAAACTTTAAAAATTAAATTTTATTAATCGTTTTCCTAACATTTGCTAGTAATATTGACTAGTACTAATAACTTCAGTGGGAGTCAATGCCAATAGTGGAGAAATGAACATCACATACTTCTCTTTCAAGAAAAGAAAAATTCCAAGGAAATGCAGGAAAAAAAATAAGGAAGGCTACGTTATTGACTTGATGACTTCTTCACTTTGACTTTTTTTTTTTCCATTTCTTACCAGTACTTGGTTAACGTTAATGTTATATACTGTGTGAATATTCAGTGAATCTAGGTTATTATGTTTCCATTATTTCATTTAGTTATCAGTTGCGATAAGAAAAAGAAAATCCGATTGAGAATTCTGCCATCAATTTAAGAGTGTGGGATCCTATAGTCTATGACACTCAGAGCATAGATTAGAACATCAATCTAAACAGGCTTCGAAGACTCTGTAAAGATATGTGTGGTAGTTTTTTCAACCCGAACAAGCGAAGGATATCCCTCATTCACACCATGGGTTGTTGCATTTGAACATGCAGAAAAGCAAAGAAAAAAGGTCTTCTACTCTTCTTTATTTTTCTAAACGAAAATCTCGATCAGTTGGCGACCAAATAAAACACTTTTATGAACGTAGAAAGTTCCAAGAAAATCTTCTTCGAACCCCTCTAGTATATTACCCAAACCCCACTTTTTAATTTATGTGGTGAAAAGGACAAAACGGAAATGCCTAGCATTTTTGAAAGATTAAAAGGATAAACAGGAGAGAAAGGAACACTTGGTGAACGAGAGATTCTAATGAAAAAGGGAGAAGAAAAAAACACATCAAGAAAAGATGAACAACAAGTAAAGTGAGACAAAAAAGATAAAAGTAAGAAAGATGCTTATCGGAATCCCTTATAACAAACAACCGAAAAGAAGCTACGAGTCGATAAGCCAGTTATTAAAATATCAAGTATGGTTTTGGTAGCCAGTGAAGTGCAAGTGACTGAGTAATCAGTGTAGGGTTTTTAGAGTTAAATCCCAATTTCATTTTGGTATTATCCAGAATATTTCTTTTTTAAAAAGGAGAATAAATGAGTGATAAGAAATGAAGATGGAGTATATACAAGGAAATGCAACTTCAAGAAAAGATTATTCCGACCCTCCTTCGAGCAAAGAGATAAACATAGAATATCCACTCTTTCACCATCAAACCCACCGTTAAACCCATTTTTGGCTTTTCTGTTTTTATCTTTTCCTCCTTACATTTTCATATAAAGAAGAAACTTAAATTTTAGTAGATTCTTGTATTTTTATTGGTCAACATTTGATTTCTTATGTTGCCACTAATAATTTATTTAGTTCAATTATTTTGGTGTCTTTCTTCTCCTACGTTACTCCCTTTTTGTTCCACCTAAACCATGAAGAAAACTAAAAAAAGAAATTATGTATGAGATTTGTGGTAAATCAAAAGGCAAGGGCTAATTTAGTTCTATCTAAATGTAAATCAAAAGGCACTAAAGCTATCTAAATGGACTGGCACTTTAGTAGAAACAATTCTAGAGTAGCAGGCAGGAGATTTGGATCCAGTTACAGTAAGCCCACTGCTACTTTTATCAAATAGAAATATGTATTAGTTGAAAAGTCGGCTCATAAAGAACTTTCCAAGGTGAAATTTGATAGTTGCGATTTTTGTGAACTTGGGTCCTATTTATTTGATTGTTATATGGATCACCTAGAAGAGCTAGAAGCTGTTTCCAGGCAGCAATTGGGTGATGATTCAGTGGTTGATGGAACCTCACTTGGCACAAAATTTTATAGGTTTAGATTGGTGATAAAAGTTCTAGCGTTTGGCAGGAACCAAAAGGAACCTATGTCATAGCTAAAAAGACGCACGAGGGATTACTTTTGGCGTGATAGATTAGGAGGGGTTGTTGCTCTTAGGTGTTTGATGTTGGTATTTTCTTACATGGTGGGAGGTTCTTTTTCTAGCACCGAGCTCACAAAATCATGGGAGTGACACATAATACCGAACGCTACTGGGAAATGACAAACTCTCACGCGGTAGGGGAGTTCTATTTTTTTTTTTTTGTTGGAAGAGAAATTTATTAAGAGAAAGAGAATTTACAAGACATCACCGGAGGCAGTAAAAGAATTGGACAGTATTCCAGTTTTGAACTGTGTAATTAAAGACTTAGCATCCGTGAACAAGTCTTCATCTGTTTTGAAACAATATTTCTCTTCAAAGATGCGACAATTTCTTTCTCTCCATAAGACCTATACAACAACATGATCACTTTTCCATTGCAGGATAAGCTATTATAAGACCATGTCATTGCAAAATTCGTCATCGAGTTTGGAAATACTCATGCCCGATTTTCATTCGCAGTTATAGAGGTCCAAACCTTACGAGCAACTTTGCAATGTAGAAGAATATGATCTTGGGATTCTGGACAATCTCCACATAAACTGCAGGAGCTATAAACATCCATGCCTTTTTGTTGCATCATATCTTGTGAGTTTAGTCTTCCGTAAATAGCACACCAGAGTAGAAAGTTTTTCTTTGGAGGTACATCAACAACCCAAGTGAATTTGTAATGAAAATTTTCAACTCATTCATCACAAATCATCTTCGCATGAAGAGATTTTATAGAAAAAACTCCACTAGGATGTAGAGACCGTCTTCTAGTTTCCGGTAGGGCATCAAGATTTAGGTGGAACTGAACCAATATGCTCCAATAAAGCCGCAAAAGAATTAGCTTCTTCATTTGACAAAGTCCTCTTGAAATCAAATCTCCATGATCCATCCGAAGTGACATGCTCAAACAAACTTATATCCTGTAGTCTGACTATCTTATATAAATTTTTGAAATTATTCATTAAACAAGTTTCGCCACACCATCTATCATGCCAAAAAGAGATGTTTTTTCTTGAATGGATAGTGAGAGCATAATTCGCTGTAATCAAAGTTCCAGTTTCTGCAATGGTCCTCCAACATGAAACACCATGTGGAGTTTGAACAGTACTAGGTGTCCGAAAGGAAAAGTTGTTGCCATATTTTTCCTCTATAAGTTGGTACCACAGATGAGATTTTTCAATATCAAATCTCTAGCACCATTTATCCAATAGTGCCTGATTCATAAGCCTTGGATTTAACACCCCAAGACCACCTTTTTCTTTAGTTGCCATCACTAGATTCCAGCTTATAAGGTGAGAGCATTTGCTGCCAGAGTTATGCTCCCAAAGAAAATCCCTCATCTTCTTTTCCAGAGTATTAATAATAGAAGTTGGTGCTTTGAAGAGTGAAAAGTAGTGCATAGGAAGTGAACAATATGTTTTAGTAAAGCTATTTTGCCTCCTTATATGATAGAGAGATCTTGTTCCAAAAAGAGAGTCTTGCATCCACCCTTTCAATAATTGGAGTCCAGATTGGTTTGCAGTTTGATTTTGCTCCAAGAGGCATGCCTAAATACATGAATGGTAACTTATCAGCCTTGCAACCAAAATCTTTAGCCCAGTCATTCAACTCTGGCACATCTCCAATTGCAATTAGTCTTGTTTTTGAAGTGTTAACCTTAATACCTGCAATAAACTCAAAACAATGTAGAATAAAGAAGATATTTGTAAGCTCATCTTTGTTACTATCCACAAATAGGATTGTATCATCAGCATAATGCAGGTGGTTCACCACTGAACCTCCATTTACCACTGAGAAGCCATTAAACAAGCTAAGATCAGCAGCCATGTCCAGATACCTTAAGAAGCCTTCAATTGCAATATTGAAAAGTAATGGGGATAGTGGACAGCCTTGTCTAACTCCTCTAGTACTCCCAAAGAAACCAAATGCAGATCCATTAATCAACACAAAAAAGGTAGTTGTTGAATATCATAATCTTATCCAATTGCACCACATGGAACACCCATTTTTCTCATCACAGACTCCAGATATCTCCAATTTACCCTATCAAAAGCCTTCTCTAGATCAATTTAACAAACGACCCCAGAGTTACCAGATTTTAGTCTTGAATCTATCAATTCATCTGCAATAAGGGTACCATCAAAAAATTTCCTTCCTTCTATGTAAGCACATTGCACTTGAGAGATTAGTTTTGGCATTACCATTTTTAATCTGGTATCCAACACTTTAGCCACAATTTTGTATGTGCTTGTAAGTAAGCAAATTGGCCCGCAATCTTTAATAGATTCAACGTGTTCTTTTTTTGGTACTAAAGCAATGAAAGTGGAATTATGTTTCACATGAAAACTACCTGTTTCACAGAATTCTTGAATAGTGCCCATGATTTCACCTTTTAGAAAGTTCCAGTATTTTGAGAAAAACATTATCAGATAGCCATCGGTCCCCGGGTGCTTTGTCTTGACCCAAATCCTTAATATCTTGCAATACTTCTTCTTCAAATGAAACTAGCATCAACAATGTCCGACTAAACCGCATTAATGCTATCAAAAATAATATCTTCCAGTTCTGGCCTAATGATCTCTTCTTCCATGAAAAGAGTCTTGTAATAATCTACAATGTGATCTTGAAGTATCGATCTGTCGTCTTCAAGCTTCCCATTTATGTATAGTTTCTTGATTCTATTATGTCTCATTTTTGTTGTTGCTTTGCTCGTGAAAAAGTGAGTGTTTATGTCTACTTATTGTAACCATCTTGTGTTGGATTTAACCTTCTAGGCCACTTCCTCCACATGAGTTACTTTCTCAAAGTCAGTTTTGTATATCAACAACTCATTAACCTGAGCTTCAGATAAAAAATCTTCTTCAGCCAGAGTGTCAAAATCCTGCATCGCAGCAAGAATGTTCTTTCACTTTGTGGTGTTATGCCCAAAAGTGTCTTTGTTCCACTCCTTCAGTTTCTCCTTAAAAGCCTTAACTTGCACCACAAAATTTTGCTTATACTACCTGCGAAACAAAAAGATAACCACCACTCCTCTAAAAAATTAATGAATCTATTCTCCAAGAACCACATTATTTCAAATCTAAAAGGACTAGGTACCCAGGAAGGATCAGAAATGTCAAGAAGAATAGGTATATGATCTGAGGTAGGTTTATGGTCGGGAAATTAAAATGAACTCCCGACTATAAATTTGTTTTAGTCTTTGCATTGGGGCTTCAAAATTATGAAAACACAATCGTATAACTATTTTATTTTTCTATGATGGCTGGAAATGATGTTTACCAGATGTAAGTGAATCTAGAAACTTTATTTACGGGTTGTTGACGTTGCTACTAAATACCCCATATTATCTTCGCGTGATTCCTTAACGACAAATTCTACAGCCTCAATAATAGCTTTCAATGTGGCTGATAAGCATTATTAACCAAAAAGGCCAACACCAACATATGAAACAAATACTGGAACCAGATGTGCTTTCACACATTCCAAAAACTAAGAAGCCAACAAGTCCTTTTGAGTTTAGACCTATAGAACTTAGGAATACTTCTTACGAAATCATCTCAAAGATTATGGTTAGCAGAATGAAACCTTTTATTTTTAAGACTGTTTTTCCTTATCACACAGCTTATGTTTCTGGAAGACTGATTAATGATAACACCATTATTGCTCATGAACTCATTCATTGTATGAGGAAAAAAGAAGGTACAAGTGGTTGACTTGCTCTAAAGTGGATATGTCTAAAACTTTTGATAGACTAAAATGGGATTTCCTTCTCATGGTCCTTAAAAGTTTTGGTTTTTCATATGAATGGAATCATTTAATTCATCAATACATCAGTACAACCTCTCTATCAGTTATTCTTAATGGTTCACCATGTGAAGATTTCAAACCTTCAAGAGGAATAAGGCAAGGAGACCCAGTTTCTCCATATCTTTTCATTCTTGCAATGGAATGACTCTCAAGAACTCTTACAACAGCTCATTTTTCCAAAGAAATTAAGGGTATAAAAAGGCTGCTAGGGGAGCTCCTCCTATTAATCATTTTTTGTTTGCAGATGATTGTCTTATATTTACACAAGCAAATTTAACCGGTGTGAATAATCTCTTGCAAGTCATGCAGGATTTTAGTTCACAATCTGGTCAAGTCATAAAATTTGACTAATCTTCCATTTTTTGCAGTAACAATATGGACCCTGATATTTGTGATACACTCAGAAGTATCCTTAGTGTTAAATATATGGATAAGAAGGAAAACTTGGGCTCTCCTCTGCTCATTGGTAAATCTAAGGTTAATAATTTTGAAGAAGTGAATATAGCTTTTGAGAGCAGACCATCAAATTAGCAAGGTATCAACTTATGTCAAGCAGGAAGAACTACTATGGTGAAAGCAGTCCTTAACTCTCTCCCTATGTACAAGATGAGCACCTTTAAAATACCAAAGAATTTGATTAAAAAACTTGATACTCAGCAAAGACAGTTGTGCTGGGGTTACAAGGACAACAAGGCCACTAAATTCGTAGCCTAGCAAAATCATTGAATTCCTAAAGACTTAGGTGGGCTGGATTTTGGAGATTTGGAGATGCCCAATCATGCTCTTCTTACAAAACTGGCTTTGAGAATATCTTTTCAGAGTGACTAACTAGTCGCTCAAATTCCTAAGGCTAAGTATTTCAAAGATGGAGAATTTCTGCACATTAATTCTAAAAAGCAAATACTTCTTCGATTTGGAGGGGTATAGGAACAGGTTTGGCTATTCTTCAGGAAAATTATTGTATGGAGATTAACAATGGCAAGAGAACAAGAATTTGGTATGATAAGTGGATTATAGGTCTGGATATTAAACCAAGTCCTAATTCCACTTCATGGAATTAGATCAGTGAATTGATGATTCCTAATTCCGCTTCATGGAACATTACTTTGCTTCAAATGCTATTCACTACTGAAGTTGTTAACATGATCAAGAATATGATTATTACTCCTTATAAAGAAGATGTTATTAAGCGGAAACCTACGAAATATGGAGTATTCATTATAAAAAGTGCTTATAACAAATTAGTAGAGAGCAGAGTTAATAATAAAGTTGTACTTAACACAGTCCTTAAGAATACTTGAAAGGATTTATGGAAAATGAAGCTCCCCCACACAGGATCGAGTTATTCATATGGAAGTGTCTCAAAGGTATTTTTCCTACAAGATTAAGATTATCTCAGCACAACAATTCATGGAAACTCACTGTGGCATATGCAACAATGAAGAAGGATCTCTTTATCATCTATTAATCAGTTGTCCTCATGCAAGAACAGTTTAGAGAATGGTCAACATTGATACAATTAATCATGTTAAAGACAATTGTACTTTAGTCATGTAATGGATATTATCTTGGTTCAACAACTTGCACAATGTTGGTGTAGCTAAACAAACTCACTGGAGATATCTCTTATGGGTGGATGCTGGATTATTTGGAAAGAAAGATGTGAATACATCTTTCTGGATAAAACTCTAAACCCTTCATGCACAGCCTCAAGAATTAATTTTCATTCGCATAACTTTAATATGTCCATGAATCCTGTTGACAATTCACTAGAAAGTAATTCTATTGTGCTGCGGGAAGATACTCATTTGCATAAAATTTATGTAGACACTTTTTTTGATCATTTAACTAATGAAAATGGCATTGGTAGGGTGTTGCTTTCTTCATCTGCGGGTAGATGTGATGGAGTCAAAGGCACATATGCAGTTGGAGTAATGGATTCTGAAGCTGGAGAATGTATGGAAGTTCTTGAAGCTTTAAGCTGGATCAAAATCTTGAGGATTGACACTAATCCATATATCTAATAGCTGATGTAGAAGTCGTAGTTAAATCTATTACCACTGTTATTGTTCATGTCAGTTGAGGAAATAACAAGTTTCTTAGAGAAACCAAAACTATCTTATCTATTTTTAGTAGCTGGAAAATAACTCATGTTAGAATGGAAAAGAACTCATGTTAGAAGGGATGACAATCAATTAGCAGATGTCATTTCCAAGGAAGTCAGGTCTGATAAGCTTATGGTTTAGGAATATAGTGACTACTCTCTATGGATTGAGAATATGTTGTCCAGGCATAAAATGCCTAAACCACATTAGTTCATTAATAAAATTTTCTTCTATCAAAAAAAAAAAAACATGTCCCTTTACCTGCAAATTACCAACGCATGAAACAAACACTAGAACCAGTTGTGTTTTCCCATACATCAAAACATGTCCCTTTACCTGCTAACTATTTTTGAGTGATTTTGTAGGTACCATCGCATTTCTACGGGACCCTTAACCACTTAGGACATCCCCTGTAGTGAGATAAGAGGTATCCTAGTTATAGTAAATGACCTAACTACCCCACACTTGAGTTAACTCAAACCTAATTCAAAACTAATAACCTAATTAAAACTCTAATTCATAAACATAAAAACAGAATTTTGCATCACATATGAGTTTAACCTGACAATCATGTGCATCAGAATTAACTTTTCAGGTTCAGCCAAAGAAATCCACACATAAGTCAGCCGAATCTAACACTTCTTGTGACACATATGATGTGTTTTGAATCTATTTTGAGGGCCCAGAAGGATTCTAATGACACATTTTCATGAGCACTAAATAAGAAGACTTCTAAATACTTAGAAGAGCATCTTTTTCATATTTCGGAGAAGGAGAACAAAGAGATAGGACTTGGAGTTGCGATTGATCATCACGATCTAGCGTTTGCTTATTTGCTTTCATTTATATTTTTCATGGATTTGAGAAATCCATGAGTAACTAAGCCTTTCTTATGGTTAGAGATGTAGTCATGAATCTGGAGACATGTTTATCAATTAAAGTATTCGTATTTATTCATTCATAATCTCTTTATATAGCTTATGTTTTACAATTAATATCGTTTATATGTATGATAGAATGTTTGTTTGTTTAAGTCGCGAATTAGATGAGAATGTTTTGATATCTATAGCTAAACTACGATTTGAGATCCGGAATTGTCGAATGATCTTTGTTACGAGTAGCATACGTAGTTGTTAACGACGGGATGTTATCGTGTGATTATGTGTAGAAGTGTGTCCTAGGTTAAATCCGTGCGACTCTTTCATAAGATTGCTTAGAATAACCTCAACTCACAAAGACCATTGCTTTCATTGGGATAAACTTGAGTGGCTCTTGCACCAAGTTATTTAGTGAAAATGATTCAAAGTGTGGCTCTTGTCTTGCGCCTTTGATGATAATAGGAGTTTTGCTGGAGTAAGCCTGCGATATGATACTTTAGGGTTATTAATACTGGTTGGAAACCTCTAACCAGTATTCTTTACCTCTGATTTTCGTATTAGTTTGCTAGTTTTAGTATAACTTAGTTATAATCACAACCAAACCCGCTGCTTACATAAGTAATCAAAAGAATTTGACAACCCATATCTCCCTGAAGAACGAACTTGTTCTTGTTACTGTACTCTCATCCATATTTGTGAGGTAGAGAACTTAAAAATAATTTTGTTTGGCTGACAACCGACCAATGGCAATTTTCTTAGTATGCTTGGCAGAGGAATGGGGAATCCAAAGAATACATTTGGGGGGAGATTATAAATGTTTAGTGAAGGCTATCAATGGAGATAGAAATGCAGCAAGATGGACCACAAACAACTGGATTGAAGACATTATTTTCCAGTTAAATAGTTCTTTTGATCATTGGACATGAACTTTTGAACCTGGAGATACCAATAATGTAACACACAAGTTTACAAAACAGGCATTATCTACTTTTATTAGACATAGTTGGCACGAAGAGCAAGTCTTATGGTGGAATCCATCCATCTTCCATCTTCCACGCCACCTCAGCACTTGGAACTGTGGATGGAAGCGCAAGTGTAATGGTGGAATAGTAGAAACGTTATTCTTAATGGAGCTAAGCTCCATTCTTAATAACGCTAAAAAAACGTTATTCTTAATGGAGCTAAGCGCTATTCTTATTAGCGTTTTTTTTCTCAGACGTTAGATTCTCAACAACTCAGTTTAAATCTACGGATAAAAAAAAACGCTATTCTTAATGGAGCTAAGCTCCATTCTTAATAGCGTTTTACGCTATTCTTATTAGCGTTTTTTGTGTTTTAGCGCTATTCTTATTAGCGTTTCTATGGATTCCACGGACCATTCCACCAAATCATGGAACCCTGCTTGGATTTCTGAGGATGACTCCAACTTGGAAGCCATTAGACTTGCCATTCCATGGATTTTCCACACTTGGAATAGGTTGGATTCCACCATAAGACTTGCTCTAAAAAGGACCTAAACAATCTGTCACCTTAACTATCTCACCTAATTTTCTTATTACAAAAGAAAAATCTCGATCCATCCTTAAATACGATAATTGTGGTGGTAAAAGATCTGTTGTAGGTGACTATGATGAACCCAAGTTCATCTGGTACATGGCTGCTATTGGGGTACTAGTTTGTTGGAAAGGCTACCAAGTTCCATACAATACAAAGCCATTTTCAATTTATCTTATATATAATTTGATACCCTCACTGTATAATACCCTCCCAGTAAACTGATACACCACATTAGCAGTGTTGCAACTTGCATCTGGTATGATGTGGTGATTATTGCAGGCGATCACGGTATTGGCAGGTGACGCAGATTTTGATGTTTAAACAACGGTAAATCTAGGTTTATCTTAATTTTAACTAAGCTGCACATATCTTAACTTTTTTGCAAATAATTTTGGCTTTCGAATTTACTCTCAATTTAAAGTTGCCTATTTGGGAAATCTTGAAAATTCTTTATTATTTTTTAGAAGCAAGAAACTCATAATAAAAATTTGCGCTGTGAATCCATTTTTTCTAATTAGAGACTGAAAAAAAGATCAATTTGGGTTATCCGGCACAACTATCACCAAGGTCATCTTTACTAACACAAGGAAGTTTTGAACTTGGTCATCACGCCGGTGCCACCCATTTTCTCCTCAACATTCAGCATACAGCAAGTTGGAATATACACAACTTTCCTAGATTAAAAAAGTTGGAATTGACGAACTGCCACAATCACAAAAATGATATGTCTCTATCATATATGTGTAGATGCATATCATCAGCCTGCAATAATTAAAGTGCAGGCAAGAAAAGAAAAACCTAACTTATATTTACTCCGAGAACATCAGAACTATATTTGCTAGGAAAAGACAAGAACTACACATTTAACACACACAAAAAACTACATATTTAACACAAGCAGTAATCTAGTTCACCTATTCATTCATCTCCCTAAGGGATCATCCAAATAAGAACATGAACTTGATAATTTCACAATCTAAAAGAAACTTATTTTGAAAGTCCGCCAGTATCTTCTACATTTCCATCTTTCAACCTCAAATTTTCCTTTGAAATCTTGATCATAAAAGGGACAGGAGATAGTATTCCAACCACTTACTTTGCTATAAGGCAAGAAAGAAAAAGAAACTCTTCCCACCACCTAACCAAATGATGGTTATCTTAAAATGCTTCATTCTTATCTAAACAAAGGAAAGAAAGAAAAAGAAACTCTCAAATGATGTTTCTATGGTGGAGATAACCAGACATTTCAATACACTTCCCACCACCTAACCAAATCTCTAGTTTATCTATGGCAACAAACTCATCCTCGACATACATGTCACATGTGTCCAACACCAATACTCTTCCTGGTGATTGATATACGTTTCCAGTTCATTTTAGTTATATCAATCAGTTTTTCGTATATAATCTCACGCTAGTTGTAATTCAACATCTATCACTTTCTACTTGCATCCACGATGTGCCAAAAATAACAGAAGCCAAAGAACCCACCTGCATTACACAAGAATCATGCATATCTGCAATTATAGTAAATCAAAACTTGCTTCAAAACAAGCTTGGATACTGAATCAATTCTATTGAGCCACCGACTACTCACGGTAGTTTAGCAACTCAATCACTCTTATTAGTTTTAATAGATTTCTTTGAGCTGATGAATTATATTGAGCTACAAACTGCTCTCGCACTACTTAGAAACTCATTTCTAAATCAGCAATTTTGATATATACTAAACTACCACACTTCTTAACAATCCTACCAGTTGTCTTAAGAATTCTCCCATAAAACTGAAATCTTTACTTCTTTAGAAATATCCTATTGACAACCTTAAATAACTCTATGTTTCTGCATTTATAGTTTGAATCATACACCAAATTCCCAATACTTTTATAAACTTACAGCCTAACGAATTTCATAGCTCTCTACAAATCCAGCTAAAGGCATGCGGAAACGTTTTGGACTCCATAAGCACGCCATGTTCATAAAGATATTCAGTTTAAATTTGTCCAAGAACACATGCAACACTCGAATCCTTATAATACTTTTCAAGGGAGTGACTAGTGGAACCAAAATCAAATAGCCAAGCGCCAAAGAGCTATGATTCTGACAAAGTTCTAGAACAAACTGACAGATAAATCATTATATTTCTCAAGCATCACTGCATAATTCATCTCTGCCCTAATCAACAAGAGATTTTCCACCTAAATGCTCCCCTTATCATGACTTTAGGATTTGCCTAACACAACCACGCCAGTAACAGTTCACATATAATAAGAAGTCGAGGGTCTAATCACTTCTTCAAACCTAAAAATCTAACTTTAACAAAGCTAAGAAGCAAACATTTTCTTCAGAGAGCATTTATCTATCGCATACGACAAATTGGCAAGATAGAACACTTACAACTGTTAACATTTTTCTTGTAAAGCTTGTGATTACACACCACTAAAATGCTTAAAATGTTAATATCGGCAAGTAAAGACACAATGCAAGTTAGAAAAAGGGTAAATATTTTCGGACCTAGACTAGGGAATAATAGATGCAACTGAGCCAACTTTAGCATCCATGAAACTTCATGCAAACAAATAGCAAACAACAAAATATACCTGAACCCAGCAACAAATGAGCATTTAGATAATCCGTTATCATAAGACCTCACATGAAAGACAAACAATGACATCCACAAGACACAATTATCAATGTACTCGTCAACCAAAATGGTGGAGGGAAAAAAACAGACAGTCAATCTTCCTAGAGTTTATACTCCTTCACTAAGAATTACATATTTATCATTCAAACCGATTATCTCTAGGAAAAACACGAATTAACACAGTTCAGATTATGTTGGATAAGAAGATACAATAGTAGTTAAAAACTCACAGATCAACCTCGCAAACCTTGGATGAACCAGATAAAGTCCCAGACGAGGAAGTAGCATTTGAGAATCCAATCCTAACATCTTCACAGAAAACCCTCATCAAATGTCTCCTAGTCCTCCAAGCACCTGATCTAAATCTAACCCAAGCCAACATCCTGACATTAAATCTCACCCCACCTCCATTATTCTTATCCCCAAGCATCTCTTTGGCAGTTCTTTCCCCAACATAAGTGCCCATAGCAGTAAACCTGGTGGAAATCGTAGTCTCATTCTTCTTCTCTTGAAAAAACGGCACCAACGAAGTCTCAGTAAGCGATTCATCTCTGTAAAATATGGAACCCTCAATCCGATCATAGAAAATAGTCATCTTCTTATTAGGGTTTCTAACAAAAAACCCAATTTCCCAATTCGCTGATAATTGTGAATTCGTAACATTGAAATTGGTAACCGAAGCAGAATCAACACGGAAATCAGGTAAATGAGGTCGAACCACTAGCCATATGATAAAAGTAATAGCACCAATTATGAGGAAAACTGAAATTCCAGCGATGATTACACGGCGTAGAAAAGTAGCGCGTTGAGGATCGTAGGTTTGGTGTGGGTACGGATTAGGGTTGTAATAGGCTGGTGGTGGTGCACTGTATGGATATCCTGTACCTGGTGGTGGTGGTGGATAATTATTACTAGTTTGTGCTGGATATCCTGTTTGATGGTAATTTTGTTGGTATGAAGTTTGAGGTGGTGGGTAATTACCTGTTGTTGGGTAACCTGTTACTGGTTTGTTTGGATCATCTGCTCCTGCTGGCGGTGGTGGTGGTGGTGTTGCTGAACTCATGTTTACTCTTTCTTCTTCAGTTGAATTTCTTTAGTTTCTTGAATTTCTTGGTTAAGTTTAGGGTTCCTATATATTTTGGGGGAGAAAGCGCGTCAAAGTGTGTTTAATGGGAAATGACGATTTTCAATGGCTTTTCAATTGGGAAAGATATTCATCCAACGGTCATCATATCGTCGTTTAACTCAACCGTATACGTGGCAGATGCTGGATGAAGATTAGAGGTGTGTGTAGTTTGTACACCTACTCAACTGTGTGGGTGTACAAGACGTGCATCTTCCAAATTGAATACTTTTTTTTTGTTTTTCATATAGCTGCTTACGTGACTAGGATTTCTACGAAAGTTCTAGGTAAAATAGTGCGAGCCTATGATACGTAATACACTACAAGGCAAGAGAACGAGTGTTAATCGAACAAAGCCGAGGTTGTATTTGTTTTGAGATTTTCTTATTTTATTTGATCAAAGAAATCTTATTTGCAAGGCAAGATCTGTTGAAAAAATTGTGTAAAAACAGAGGATGAAATACCACAGGAAGAGATTGTTGTACTCCAAACTTTCAAAGTTCATAAGTTTTCTTTTAGACGATTATTTCTACCCTCCCAATATCAATTGGCGCTTGCAACGGGTATGCGAAATAATGCCTTCAGGATATAATGAAAGCCCTGTTGGAAAAATTGTGTAAAAACAGAGGATGAAATAACACAGGAAGAGATTGTTGTACTCCAAACTTTCAAGGCTCATAAGATTTCTTTTAGACGATTATTTCTACCCTCCCAATATCAATTGGCGATTGCAACAGGTATGCGAAATAATGCCTTCAGGATACAATGAAATCCCTACAACAGAGAAATTGGATTCAAGGTTTGCACCCCTTGACCCAATCAAGAACACACTAGAAAGAATTCTGATGATGCTTTAGAAAGAGAGAAAACAGGTTGAATTGATCGTAAAAGAATGGGAGAATACCTTCACTACTTATAGGGATATTCATGCCTATTGGAGATGCCTCTTCACTTCTAAAAGACACATAAGGTGTCTATTGGGAATGGTTGTCTTTTATGAACCATCACACCTATTAAAGGTGTATCTTCATCTCCAACTAACATCCATTGTGTTTATCCAACACAGAACACTTCCCCGTCATAGCGGCAAACCAAAACAGAAAACCATTTTATTTTCTAAGATCCAACAATCTCCCCCTATTTTCAATAACCAAAAACATGAAAATAAAAATAAAACGAAACTTTTAAATCGTGGAAGTGCATGAAAAAGGTCGGCTCTAAAATCACCATCTATTATTCAAGTAGATGATTGTCTTCTAATCAAAGCTACTTTGGATCAGACTAGAAAGCTTCTTAATGTTATAGAGGATTTCGATTAAATGTGGCAACTTATCAAAGGCTGTTTTCTTGAACGCGAGAATTTTAAACTCCTGGGACTACCATAAACAAGTTAAAGCAACAATTGTTCTGGAGGAATAAAAAATCACCCAGATGGGATTTGTTTGAGTTGAAGAATAAACCTAAATAATTCATTTGAGCAGATTTACTCCGCATCTCTATCCACCCTTCTCAATTGATAGGTTGTCTTTAGTAAGTTCTCGAGTTAAATCCTACAAACAAAGATGTACAATGAAACTACGAGATCCCAGTGGTAGATGACAGAGGATGAGAATTTTATAATCGTTGTGAAACTTAACATGCTTTGCCAAGAAGCAGATTTTGTGGAAAGCTATATCAAATCTTCTCTCAACTAGAGATACTCTTGGTCAGCAACAATATGCGAAACCGCTCACCTCATAATGCATTGTAGCTTCTCAGAGCTGTGTGGTTTTTTGTGGTTGGTTGGACTTCCGCAATGCGGACCGATTGGGTTTGTAGTTGGTTTGACAGGTTTACATAGTGGTGTAATCACTGAGAAAGAGCGTGTTGTTCAAAATGCAAAGTGTAAGGGATCAAGCCAACGTAGTTCAAGCACAATTGAGACTAAGCATCATCGTTGAAATCAACACATAAATGATAGGTATCTTTTGGATTTGAACCTTCACTTAGTGTAAGAAAACTCAAAGCCTTATCAAGATTCTATGGTGAAACCAGTCTTGAACCAAGTATCTCTTATGATAAAACCGGAGTCTCCACACATATTGATTTCATAAATCATGTGTTCTGTAGCCAAGCACGTTAATGGCCATGTGCTTATATCCTTGATTCATGAGTCTTCTTTAGAGAACGGTCTTCTTCTCTTAGGAAACGACCTGATTTCCATACTCATATAGGTAAGTCTCGAAGGTGTTTCTGCGATACACCTTTTACTAATCACAGACTCATTAAGGATTTACATCCATCCTATTTTCTTGCGAACCCAAAGCACTAATTAGAAATGGGAAGTCTTATATTAGTGCTCCATAATCTACATCCATAACTTGTTGGTACCACATTGAACCTTGTTTATCTTTTTCAAAACATAGGTTGGGTTTCTGCTCTGGGAGATCAAACTTCCTTCACAGACCTTAGTCCCATTTCTGTATTCTTCATTGAAAACATTTCCTTTGGGAGACTCTTCAAAAATAGGTCTACCAAGTTTTTCTCCGTTTCAATGGTCAACTGCAATTACTCCTTTCTTGAGTAATTGACTTACCGTTCAATGTTTAAGACTTGTATATCTTGACTTTTCATTATAAGTCTTTGTAAGAGACGTTATAGATCATAGCCTGATTCACAATTAATCAAGACCGCTTGAGATGGCTTCTTCCAAAAATGGGATCTATACAAGTTAGGTTCTAAGCCATTCCTCCTCATTAATTGCATCTACTCATGCAATCAATTCTGAAAACATTATTAAAAATGTTCCTATTTGATTTTACAAAATAATTGTAACTTCTCTAGTGATCCTAATTAACATTTACCGTTAATTCACAAGGAGTCATTATCGACTTGCATACACTAGAGGCATGGAAAATTTTTAGGCAACTTACTTGCTATTTCAACAAGCACATTATCACGATGAGTAACTCCTCTACTCATGCCCAATCCTCTACAAATTTATACCCAATTACATAGACAATGTCTATTTAACATTTTACATTATGTAATGCAAATGTCCATGATTTACGCATCGGTAATATCGTAACACCTCTTCATTGGATATTTGGTCGGACGCCCAATTTTCCACTACGTTACATATTAGCCGGTATTCCAATTCTTTGGATGTCATTTAAGACATGCCAATTTCCAAAATTTGGAACTATATAATTCTTAATGAAAGAATTGTGATTTCAGACTTCTAAATTTATAATTCCTATTGCAGGGATTATATCCGTACCATATAATTGTTGCCTAAACAATCATTTGTGATCTCCATTGGTTCTCTAATCATAGAGCATTCATGACAATACTCCTCTATTGTCACGCGACCAAAAGATTTAAAACTTCTTTGATTGGTGAGTGTTTCATGCATGTCTGACATGGATTAATTTTCTAGTGCACTCCATATGCGAACAGTCTCATATTTAATCTAGTGCACTCCATATGCGAACTTCCATTAAGCCCAAACTTACTACTGGGAATTAGCAAATAATAGTATCCGCCCAGTTTAAGTCGCAAACCGACCGTCTGACAAAAATGCTCCATTGTTATCTCAACAGTACATAGTATACAAGTGCACTAAGAATACTCAATCCTTATTTTACTACATTGGTTGGAAGACTTAACCAGATCAACAACAAAGGCGTCATCCCATGAATCTCGCTGATCCATTGTCATGCTTAATTCCTATAAGAAGGAAATCTTCAAATCCGGTAAAGTAGTACTCTTCGGATTTGGATTCGGATTTATTTTGGCCACTAATGGTATTTACAGATTGCATGCTTAATTACGATGCACAGCCATGTCAAAACCTGATCATTCATCTCATCAAACAGTTCATTTAGTGCTTAACTGACTCTCTTCAAAATGATCAACGAAACCAACGACGGTTATAAATTCTTAAGCATGAATTTCATCATGTATGGTAGAAATTCAAACACGAATCAAGGTAACGTGTAGAAAACAATTATAGTCATCAAAAGTTTAAATCAAACTTCAACAGTGAATTATGAATCTAGCAATCCACATAATGATGAATGGATATCAGTTTCATCAAAAATAACTACCATGTAGTCATTCCAAATCAACAACATGTCAACTGTGTTGATTAGGCAAAGCATCAAATATCCAGATCAATTGATGAAACACACATAATCAAACCAAACAAAAAATGCATCCTCTAGCATTCAACTTATCTAATATGAAGATTAGATACATGCATGACATCAAGAAGCAGAGAAACATAATGATGGCAGTAGAATTGATCATCAACTTGCAATTTTCCATCAAATATAAAAATAAGTGATACTAACCTCTTTCTCTGCCAAAAAATTTCCACCTCGTTGAATAAGGAAAGAAAACTTCATTCAATGATGAGTTTGAACCTTACCAGACGAACAACAAAGATTCTAGTCACGGCAGCAATGAACCAACACTCCCCCATTTGGCAGAGAAGAGTCACAACGGCGATTTCTCCTATATTCGTTGTTATTACCCCGTCAGGCAAAAAGACCTCAGATAGACATTGTCTTCTTCGTGACTTGATCTCTTTGGGTTGAGACTTTCAACGGAGCAACCAAACAGAAAAAAGAAAGAAAAAGAAAACGGTTACTTTCCCGGTGATCAAGGTTTGATATCTCTTTCCAAACGCTATATCCATATTTTCACGGTCAAACCATATATTTGAATTACCACCGATACTCAAAGAAAAACCCCAGTGCAGGTTTCCTAAAAAATCGTGGAACCAACCAATCACCGTGTTGCTTGTAAAACGGTAACAATCAAACTTTCATCCCTATTATCGATAATAATCGTCTAAAACTGTTGGAAAAATTGTGTAAAAACAGAGGATGAAATAACACAGGAAGAGATTATTGTACTCCAAACTTTCAAGGCTCATAAGATTTCTTTTAGACGATTTTTTCTACCCTCCCAATATCAATTGGCGATTGCAACAGGTATGCGAAATAATGCCTTGGGATACAATGAAAGCCCTACAATGTGAGAAATTGGATTCAAGGTTTGCACCCCTTGACCCAATCAAGAACACACTAGAAAGAATTCTGATGATGCTTTAGAAAGAGAGAAAACAGGTTGAATTGATTGTAAAAGAATGGGAGAATACCTTCACTACTTATAGGGATATTCATACCTATTGGAGATGCCTCTTCACTTCTAAAAGACACATAAGGTGTCTATTGGGAATGGTTGTCTTTTATGAACCATCACGCCTATTAAAGGTGTATCTTCATCTCCAACTAACATTCATTGTGTTTATCCAACACAGAACACTTCCCCGTCATAGCGGCAAACCAAAACAGAAAACCATTTTATTTTCTAAGATATTGAAAATATCCAACAAGATCATAAGTTTATCCAGGCTATGGATCGCAATATTGGATCGTAGAGATGATTTACCTGAGAACCCAATTATCATCACATGGGAAGATGCCAGGAAGCATGGGAAGATGCCAGGATACAAGCCTCATAGGCTAATCTGTTGTTTTGTTTTGTTTTCTTGGGAGCCTATTCTTTTATATGGATTTTTGAAGCTCCTCTCTAGTAATACTCTTTTCATAAGTATATCCTAGACAAAAAACTTTTAACTAATGCAAGTGAGCCTTTCGCAGGATCAAAAGCTGGCTTCTAGAGTACTAATGCACCTTGCTACGAAATGAAAAGAAAACAGAAACAAGAGTAAAATATACATATCATCGGTCTTAACAAAGTA
This sequence comes from Papaver armeniacum, assembly GCA_023531295.1. Lineage (NCBI taxonomy): Eukaryota > Viridiplantae > Streptophyta > Magnoliopsida > Ranunculales > Papaveraceae > Papaver > Papaver armeniacum. The sequence goes on from JAJJWW010003885.1 coordinate 63,049, forward strand.
AAACACAGAATCCAACTTAAGTGGGATTAGATAAATGACAGGTGAGATATCATTAGATGAAAAAGAGATGCACATCATGGGACAGCCAAAATAGACACAGCAACTCTATCCCTATGTATTGTTATTATTATTATTTTTATCTTGAAATGAATCACAACCTTCTGTCAATTACAAAAAGTCGGCCATATACAAAACAGGGTGATAAAATAAAAATAAAAATAAAAAAGCTCTATCTTTTAGGTTCGTTCCATGTCTTGCCTTCAAAGAATTCACCAAGCATGCGGTCAAGATCCTCTGGGGTGTACCTGATGTACTTTTGAGGGTTCTTCCCACTCTCGATGAGAGGTCTGTTAAGCACAATGCAACTATTAGAAGCTCTTCTTGTACCCAATAAAAACTTCGTTGAATCTCAAGGAAGAGAACATGTATGATACAAAATGAAAGGGAGTAGCAGAATACACACCCAAATCGTTTAATGAAAGATCTATACGCAGGTAACAAGACTTCTGCAACTGCCAGCCTCAATGATTCCCGCAACTCACTGTCAGGCACCGTCCACTGAGATTGTCTGAGATGAAGCTCCTCAAACTGCAAGTTGAATGCCTTGAACCTGAAACAACAAATCTGAGGGATTAAATTCAGCTTAGAACAATATAACAAGATGGATTATTAGCCAATTTCATAGTTACTGACTTGTCTTTCACCACAGCTCTTGAAACCCCACTACTACTTCCTCCACCATCACCTCCCATTCCACCACTTCCCCCAGATGATGTCATACCCTGGGCGGAGAGAGACTGCAAAATCTGCAATTGTGGAAGAAGAAAAAAATACAGATTAAATCTTGGTTCACTTACTTTATCATCTGAAGAAATTGAAAGTAACAAGTAACTAAAAAAAACAAACATGAATACCACATGAAACATAAGAATGAAAGTAAGCCAGAAATTTCTAAAGGCAATGATTCCAAAGCCGCAACAGAATCCAAATTATTAAAATTAGGAGAGAGGTTGTCACTATATGCAATGGCTTCAAAGAACACATATATGTTCGTGTGTCTGTGTGTGTACTAATGAATAGAGTTAAAAAAAAAAAAAAAAAAACGAACCTTCCCCCAAGCGACCCTCTTATATTGATTTGCGTGTTGTTGGACAATCCTTCGGTGTATTTGCACCCAGTCATCCCCTAACAAATCCTTTGCTTCTGACCTGAAACAACAAATGTAAAACAAGCATTACAAGACTTTTAACTCAAAATTAACAAAAGGCAACAAAAATGGGGTGGTAGTGAGTGGAGCAATTGGACAACTTTGTCCACTTAAATTGCACACGCAGCATTAGTGACAGTAGTGGAGGTAAAGTAGGCCAGCAGCTAAGGCTGTTGAAATGATGGACGACAGGTAATAATGTGCCAATTGGGGGAAGTAATGGCAAGGGCCTTAATAAAGACATGAAATTTGGATGTAAGCTAGTACTGATAGGGGACCTTTCTCCTAGGTATGTTTTCTGTTTATGCAAACGGTGAGGCTTGCATTGCAATTACGACTATGAAAATAAACAATAGATGGCCATGCAGCACAGCATACACCTTGAAAATATACATACCTTCGGACAGATCTGACCATATAGTGAATATTGTTCATAAGAAATAATTGAGTCAAAGCTGGATCCTTGTACTGCTTAGATTTTCCGTCTAGGTTAGTCTGAAGAGCCTGCATGATTCGAATTGTTACAGAAGCCAACTGGTTATTGGATTCATCGCTGTCAAACTCCCGGAAAAGTTGCTTTAATGTTGATTGATAGCTGCACAAGTTTAAATGCACAGCAATGTCAGTTCATTTAAGTATCTGCTCTTAACCAATGAACTAACTACTAGTAGTAACATCCACCCCACAGACACACAAAACATGGATGCTTCAAAAATAATACAAATGAAATTATAACAAAAGTCGAATCAACCAAAATCACTTGGATTTGGATAAAACTCAACTCTGTCAGTCGTACTTCTCTAACATCACTAGTCAAATAAAAAGAATGCTTCCTCGAATACTTACTCAAACAGAAACTTGACGTAGTTAATTACATAGCTCGTCAAAGGATGGACAGTTCCATCAAGAACAGCAGTCTTCGTTGCATCTTTTTCAACTGCTTCTTCGAAATCTCCAAAGGTCTCCTGGGCAGTCTGTGCAAGCCTCTTAGTCAAACTTAAAGCTGATTCCCGCATCTCAGTGCAAGCTTTACCTTCAAAGATCGTTTCAATCTGCACAAGGAAATTAACAAAGCCTAATTCAGAAAACTAGCTACTCCATAAAAATAATAATAAGGATACACCACTTCCAATAAAGCTCACACTCAATATTTATTCATTGTATACAAAATTCAACAAGTAAATCAAATTATCGAGATTATTTAAAAGCTGAATTAGCAAAAACATCACACAACTCCAACAAAAAATCCACTTTCAGTAAGTCACAGTATACTGTATTTAAGATGCTAGCAGCATCCTTTTCTGTAATGGAAATACTCATCGTACCTCTGACTGGAGTTCCCGCATTATCTCGTACATGTCAAGAAGTACAAACAATTTTTCAGGTGACCTCTTACTTTTGGCAATAGCCTCTCCAAAACTCAGGAGCATAGCTACACTTTCTTTGGTAACTTCAGCAAAACAAGCGGTCCTGAGTGAGTCCATGCCTTCAAATATTTGATCGGAAATTTTACGTTCTCCGGCAAATAACGTTTTAACCTGTTCCAGGCACAAAAATTATCGGACAAAAACATGAAAAATATAATAACCAAATGATCTCAGCTATGACTATTCAAAATAAATAATGTATGACATCCTTACAGCGATTCTCATGAAATGAATCCAGTTCCCAATCTTGGCCTCCAAAACCTCCCATTGCATCTTCTGTACATCATCTTTACTGAGCTTTTCAACACCAAGCTTTCGAAGGCTCATTTCCAAAACTGTAGCACGGGTATCCCTGATAAGGATTAAAGCAATTTGCAGTGTTTTAAGAACTTGTTATAATGCCTGGTTAAACAGTGGCTGCACATAGGTCATCTATCTATTCATATGGAAATCATTAAACAACAACTAGAATAGAATCTCCAAAACTATTCATAAGAAAACACAATTTTCAAGTGGGATGCTAGAAACATAAAAGATGATAAATCATGAACTGGCACAGTTTTATCCCCACAGTACCAGCGAACTTAACACCAAAATCATTATTTCATCTACTCTCTAGGTGAAGCTAAACATTTAGCAGGACACAAAACCGAAGCCGCGATTTGGAACTGTTCCAATAATCAGTCAAAATTCACTTTATCCATTCCAGAAAAGGGAATACATCAGATCAGAACCAGACTAGGATACTGGATTCAAGGTATGTGAATAAAATGTGATACCTCAGATAATAAAAATTAAAAATATATGAGATGTGGCACAGTAGGTTGCAAAATCTTGAAAAAACCCAATACTCAACACTATTACTTATATGTGTACGATATGGTGATGCCAAAGAGAGTAACAGCAAAAGGAATTTAATCATCAAAGATTCTGTACGATATGGTGTTGCCAAAGGGACTAACAGCAAATGGAATTTAATCATCAAAGATTCATTAACTAGCAAAAGCAGAGCTATAGGTATTATACCTGTAAATTTTAAGCAACTGTTGCTGGTATCCAGCCTGAACCATTTGCTGTGCCAAGTCGTGCAGCAAAGGCAGAATCCTTGGTGGAATAAGAGCAGGAGGTGTATATACAGCATTCTCTAAACTGGGATCAGATTGGTTGGTTTTGCCACCTTGGTCATCATTTTGTCCAGGGGATTGAGGAGGATGGCGCGCAGAAGTGGGGAGGCAATCAAAAAGACGATCGGGTTCCACAGGTTTGCTGAAATTCAAAGAATAGTTAGTTTAGTAACCAGATGGCCACGATACATGTAAAATGGTATTACCATAGACATGATAAATTTTCCTAGTATCTTGTTTTTTAACCCAGATAGAACTGTTACAAATAGTCATCGACAAAAGCATTGAGTCACAGAATCATACTTTTAAATTAGTCCCGTGACACCATTTAATTCATAAAAGGATGAGATAGAGGACGAGAGAAGTTTATCATACTGAGTGCCACTGCCAGTAGATTAAGATACTGATACTGAATAGATTGTATAAAGGCCTCACAAGTCTCCAGAATAAATGCCATTGTTTATGATGCAATCTCAAGATGAGGAGGCCCTAACAGGACTGTATTTTATCTTTAAAAAATTAGTAATTACCAACAGGTTGACAAGTTGAAGATATATCTTGATTGTTAATGACCAAATCTAGCTTAAAAGTAAATATTTGAAAGGAAAAAACACTGGAAGAGAATGAAATACATTTTAATTGAAAACGTAAAGATTATAATAGATACTATCACTTCCTCACACAACTACATATAGCAATAACAGAAAAGATTTCGGAATGGAATTGGGACTCTTGTTATGTTATCTTAAGTGCAATATAAGAGAACCACTTCAGAAGCCAGGGCAGTATTGCTTGGGCACACAATTCGTCATGGTCATCAATTGCAATCCATAGATTGAGGCACACCTTGGTTGCTACACACAAACCAAGTCTAATTTTTGGGGAAATCACAAGCTCAAATTAATATTCGACAGGGATAATACCAAACAGTTGCCGCATTGAGCAGTCAATCTAAACTTGCTCCAACTGAAAGAACAGGATAAATTTTGCTTTTGTGTCAAAATTCAAGAGCAGGCCAAATACTGCCTAGATTTCATGCAAGAAATTTCCCTTTGAGCGAACAAATAAGATCAAGGCATTTATAGTTCCGATCAAATTTGTAGAAATATTTATTCTAGGTTTCTAAAACCAGCAAAAATCAAAACCAAGGAAAAGACTCCGATCCGGGTCAAAGTGAAGAAAGCAAAAGTAAAAGATGTCGATGAAAGAACAAAAACCTGTAAGACATCAATAGCTGCTTGAACTCCTCTTCCAGTTTCAAGATAGCTTTAGCAAGTAAATTGTTGGCATGGTTAAGCACCCCATCACTACTCTTAAAGCTTTTGTTGCCGCTGAAGAATTTTATATTGCTTCTCAGTTGATCAACTGCTTCTAGGTAACTCTCCAGATCTTCATGTGGCCCTCTAAGAATTTTAGCCTCTGCCTACATGTTGAAAATTTTCGAATCCACATCATGTCCTCATAAATCATACAAATAAGATACAGTACATAACGCATTAAGACTCTAAAAGAGCTCCACACAATGATTGTCTAAGCTTTGTACTGGATGTACAGATTCATGCCTAGCTAGAGCTGAGACATTGTGCCAAATTCTTAACAATTAAGAAAGAGCATAAGTAGAGCAGTACAACAAATTTTAGCTCGACCCTAACAATAAGGTTGCATGTGATCTAAATGAGCACTAGCGTTTATCTTATTCCTACAATGCTAACAGATTCCTACTCAAAAGAATCTTTGGGCGTCTAATTCTGCAAATCACAAGGTGTTCAATCATGATAAACCAGAACTCCAAAACCGCTTCAACAACCAAGGGTTTTTAACTGAATAAATGAGATTACATACTACATACTAACTAAGATTAATGATCCTGAGCTACCAATATACAGAGTTACACCAATGTTGAACAGTTCTGCTCATATCGAACAAACAAAAAACATATGCAGCTCATCAACAATCAAAGAAATAGTTTACCAACCTGGCGAGAAAGGTCAAATTGCGCAAGTATAACCTCTGCAGCTTTCAACGTTTTATCAATATTTTCATGAGCTCTTCTTATAGAATGTGTTCTTATCTATATTAACAAAAACAAAAAATCTCAATAAACAACAAACAAAAACAAAAACAAAATAACCTAATTTATTTTTCTCAAATCAAGCGATCAGCTGGATCCTAGCAAAAGTAAAATGCCCTAATTTGAGAATGACAAACATACCTGAGTAGGACGCATAGCAGTTTCAAGGGCAGATAAACGATGATCAAAAGAACCAAGAATTGAGACCATATTGTCTGTAATCGTTTGACTCTTTTGTAAAGATTCTCTCATGAAAGCTGATCTTTCACTTAGGGTTTCCATCGCCAGAGGAACCCCCATTTCCCCTCTATCTTTCTCAAAATTTCAGTTGCGTGCGTATTAAGAGATCGTGTAATATATTTCTTCGAATTTGCAGAGACCAAAAGGAAAACAAGAATGAGACCTCTACTGAAGAAGAAGAAAAAAGAAAAACATTGATTGTGGGAAACGGGGATGATTGTTGGTGTCCACCTGAGGAGGATGTTACAGAGTTGTTTTCCTAAATAGCAACTGGCTGTTGGATGGATTATGGAGCGTATCTCGAGGAAAATCGATAGAGGGTAGCTGAATTTTTAACAACTAGTGGAGGATGCTAAAAAGTCTATATGACTCTACATAGATTACGTAGCTGTCAATGGAGCGGAGCCGGATCAATCAACAGATAAGAGCAAACAGTAGCTGGCATTCTGCATTAGTGTATTAGGTACTACAGTAAACATATTTGGAGACACAAAATGAAAATATCCTCCCATCAAACCCAACAAACAAAGGTAAAGAAGAATTACTCCAGTGCAAAAGCTTCAGTGCTTTTCTTGTTGTTGGTTTTCTAATCTGGTTTAGGTCTTTTTGGAAGTTAAACATCAATTGGGTTTATCTATTTTATTCTCTGGGATAACAATGTGGAGCTTTAAGCCCTGTTTGGGATTGTTTTTTTCCAACCAAAGCACTTTGTAACAAACTTGTAACAAATTTTTACTAAAAATTGTGTTTGGTAAATTTTTTTCAAAGTGCTTTTGGAGAGAAGCACTTTTATTTTAGGCCTGCTTTTAAAAGTTACTCAGCACTAGCTTTTAAAAGTTGGAAAAGCAGAAGTTGTGGACTCACATAATTCGATTTAATTGATTCTCTATTTTAACCTTGTTATTTATTATAAAGAAAGAAGACAAGTTTTACACTAGAATATTGTACACTTAACATTATATTTCTAACTTTTATTTTATTTCTCTATTTTTTCTTTTTTCATTTTAAAATAATAAATACAATAATTAGTTTGTTTTTTTACAATAATTAAAATAATAATATTATTTTTTTCACTATAAAAGACTGCCATGTTGGGCATTTATTGAAAAAACAACAAGTATGTTACACGGGAATGGATGGGAGACGGGCGACAATCTGAGCGCCAACTCCCTTTTGAATAGCCATACCTACCCTATGGAAAAGAGAATCACCTATTTTGTTGTTAATATCATAGTTAGCTAAGCAGTTCTTCAACCTCTTCAAAAGGACGACCAAGTCATCACCAAGCTCCCCTAGAGTCGTAAAGGCCAATACTCTTACATTGTGTCCATTTGACGTGCATATGTCTAAGTACTTGGAACGCTTTCGGCTCACTGCTGCCGAGATCGCACGTCTAGGTGTGAAACTACGAATACCTCCGCCAGCAAAGGGAGAGACCCCTGTGACGTCAAAGCATGTGTCCAAGTCGTTCTCCCAATTGTACACTAGTAAGTCTGTTGGTTTTAAAGCCACGCCGTTAGACAAAATGCCTAGAGCCGCTTCCTTTCTAGCCGCAACACCTTCCCTATAACAAATGTCTAGAATAACGTCTCGAACCAAATCGTGTCGAAACTTCAGTCCGACTTCACTAGCATATTGGAGTGCATGGTCGCCGAAGATGTCCATGTCACGCTTACAACAAGCACATACACTGCCTTCGGGAAATAGAGGTATACCAAACCGATATTGAGCAATGGCTCTGAAGTGACGGGGGCCAATGGTTTGGTTTAGTCCAACAATAGGGACAACTTTCAGGTAATCCATGGCATGTTCGAGCTTATTACTTTGCCACAGGATGCGTCCCCTCTCTGACATGTAGAACTTGGAAGGAAGCTCTCGTCTAACGACATCGAAATATTGGGCCGCCAGTTTTTTCATGGGATGTGGGGCAGCAGAATAAGTGTTGAAAGTCGCAGAAGAGAGTCCACAAGTTCGCATATAGTTGTCGAGAGCAAACTGAAAGCTAGCACTTGGTGTTTAGTTGTCAACGGAGTTCAAAATAAAACTCTGAAGTTGTTGAGTCTGCACACAGGATGCGAGGTAGCAGTATTTACCATTATCCTCCATAGTGTGTGCGCCTAAACCCCCGTCTTTAATTGGTAGAGTTGCTAACCGATGTTGAAGAGGGTCGTAGCGCACCATCTCCCGGTAACCAAATGCCGCGGGAACTACTGTAGATGTTGATCAAAACGATTTGTAGCAGGTTGCAGGAACTCAGGGCTAGTTATTCGCAGGGTAAAGTATAGTTTGGAGACCCCGGCACAATTGAGAAGGAGTAAGAGTTCGCACTGTGGGTCCTTAAGAGTTTTGACACAGTCCATAAGCGTGATTATTTTATCAACTCTCTACACCACCAAGTCATTGGAAAATTGGTTGTCCAAACTAACAGGACCACCCAACAATTTTACTCCGTCAATCTACCGCCAATATTAGCAGGGAAAACCCCTTCTTCAAGGAATCTAGGGTCAGTCGAAGGCCAAAAGATTTCAGTCTTCTTAATGTTTAAATGTAATCATCTTGCCCTGCCCTCGTGTTGAATGATTTTGAGAGCCTTCGAAACTTCCAAAGTGTCACCAATAATGGTTCCATCGTCAAGATACCATGCATGTAGGTCGAGGGAATAATTGGTTGCAATGTTACAAACAAGAGGGTGCAATGTCAGGGAGAAAAGCAAAGGACCAAGGGGGTCTCCCTGCTGCACTCCCTGATGTGAAGATAGGATAGCCTCACTATAGTAAAGTCTTGCCGGTCTCGCGTAACAGAACTCAACCTCTGACTTCTTTTATTAGGGTGGATCCATCTACTAGATTGAAGGCATTAGAGAAGTCGATGAGCATCATAGTGAGGTTGATGTGTATACCTTTTAGCTGAAGTAGTCTATTTGCTGAGTGCAAGATGCCTTCACCCCCGCAAGGAATTCCCACCCCGAGCTGATAATTTCCCAAATAGCTTGCCATTTCTTTACACACAGAAGTAGTAGCCAATTTTGAACACAACCGCCTCCAAATTGTCCCAATAGCTATGGGTCGTAGACCACCATCAGGTTTTAAGAGTGGTGTAAGTGGGGAACTGGCAATATGCTCTCCTAAAGCAAGATGGCAATTACCAACCAACCACAGGTTAACCACTCCAGCAATGTACGTGAGCAGTTCTTCAAAAACTGCCGCAGCTGAACCACTTAAGGAGTCAAGCAGGTGCTGAGCCCTTAGGCCATCTCGTCCGCACGATGTGCCTTTAGGAAAGCTCCCAACGGCATTCAAAACAGCAGGACCATCAACAGAAACTGGTGCAGCTTCAATGTTATCTACAGGAATTATGAGGGAAGGAGCAAAGGGATGTTTCGGCCGTAACTCAGCCAAGGTGTCTTCGTTGTAAGGAGCAACGCCATTAGAAGAAAGGAGTCGAATGGCTCTTGTATAGTTTCCATAGCTGGTTTTTTTCTTACGGGCTTGGGCGTTAGTTTTTTGTTTCTTTTTGGCGCCCTTCCTGTTACGTTGAAGCTCTTTGTGGGACTCTAAAACCTGTTGAGCTAATATAGCATGGCCATTAGGCTCCTTCCATATGACCAATGCCTTATTAATAGCATATGTCTGAAGTTTCTTACGGGTACCAAATCTTTCCTCTGTTGTAGTTTTTGGAATGTAGAGGTTGAGAGTGCAGGTGGGCAATAAAAGCAGTTGCATCCAAGATGAGAGATCATCAGGGTGTGCAAGAACCTTGTCCAAAGAAGCTTTTAGGGTTCTGGAGAAGTGTAGCCTTCATTGTGGGGGAATACTAGATATTGTTGTTATTTGCTTCTGAAAAACTAGATTAAGTGTATCTAGGGAAATTCAACGATTCTTGTGCTAAATCTGCTGACCTTTGCATTACGGTTATCAAAGTCGGGGTGTGTGAAATGGGTTTATCAATCATCGTATATCGAGAAAATCTTTCCCCTTGCCATTGAAAGGACCATTCAAGATACCCCCGGATGATCACTAAGACGGTCTCTTCCAAGAGAAGCAATGAAAACACCGAAAGCAGAGCCACATGCTAAGATGACGCAAAACATGTTCCCGAGTCAGTATAGACATTCACATCTGTACGGATACTATCCTTGCTGACAGATATATGATCAGCAGTTGATGAATATCTGTCATGGATATGTTTCAGAATAGAGGTTCTGGCATACATACCCCTTGTTGATCGAATTTTAGATAGTGGTAAATACGGTTGTCGTTCACTCGGACTTGATGAGATTGATTTCAGATTTAATAAATGAAAATACTAGAAATAAATAAAATATGTCACAGGATGAAGAATTTACTAGGACTCAGGATTTCATTGTTTTTCATATTCAAGTGGTTGAGAAATTAATCCTAGGCAATTATAGCTCAAAATAAAAGAAATATTAACTCTATTCTTTGCCAAAGTAGATTTCATAAAACATTAGTTGTAAGTTGTGAGCATGACGCATCAAAAGTAATTAAAACCAAGCATGCGACATCAGACAAAATAACAAATAATTAATATAAATCACAAAACAATTAAATGTTATGCAAATAGTTATAAAAGAATTAATTTAATTACCACATGGGTGAAAAACAGCTTCCTCCGTCGTCCCAGTGATGGGTTCTAGCTCCACATGGTGGAAACACACTCAAAAATATAACTCATAACTCAAATTGTGTTTTTATTGAAGAATATATAAGAAAACAGAGATTTGTAACGGTGTTAAGCCGTTCTGAGTATTTATTACAAGTATAACTCTCGAATGTTGCTAAACGAAGATAAGTGTTATAATTTTGAATAAAGCCGTTACAAATTCTTTGTTATTGCTACTGTTCCTAAACGACGGCTATATTATGTTTGTTATTCGTGTTCTTCAAAACGACACTCTCTATGTGTCGTCTGCAACTATTTCTTCCTGCTGCTGCAATCCTCCTGTAGCGTGATTCTTCAACCTCAGCCTACCCCTAACTCTCCAACCCCTCTTCATCACCCAAACAACCTATTTATAATCGACATCCTCCAAATCTTCTCGGTTTAATGTCGGAATATATTATCTTTACTCTCACTGGAATTACCGAGATTTCCTTCCTTTTTTTCTTCTCTTCACACGTTTGTGGATGTCGACACACTCCCAGGGCATTGATTTCACGTTCTAGCAGAAGTAAAACTCTTTATATCCACCACGCCATTTACCAAGTATAGCCTAAGGACTCGGGACAGAATGAGAATATCCTAGATACTCTCTTCTGAGATAAACATGGAAACTTGATTGTTTGACAATTTCAGCCACGTAACTGCCATGTTTCGATAAAACAGAGTGCTACCAAACCAACTGCACGTGAAAACTTTAGTAAATCTCGTCCAAATACAAAACATAGAACTCAGTATTCTCGTTACTCTGTTTTACTCCGATATTGATGAGCCGGCCCAACTTCATCGATTTAAACACTCTTATTAACCCTGTTTACGTGTAACGGGCTCAATCCTATCCAACCGATCGAGAAAATCCGATTATATCTCTCACAAAATCTTCCATGTTCGAACCGAGAAACTATCCTCACTGTTTGACGAATTCCGGATTATCTAGCCCATGTGCTTCGACTCCATCAGATGTTCTAGCCCTGTTTAGTCCATTCGAGTCCAACTCAAACAAATCTGGTGATTGAATCTGTCCAGATGTGAACACATAAATATCGAAGGCATCCACGTGTTCACAACCAATACTCACAGTGTGTATAAAATCATGGTGAGGGTTAAAATAGATGCAAGAATGGAATAAACACGAAGACTCATCGACTCAGAGCCTTCGGGCTCGTCCTTGTCTAGTCATGGAAAGTAATTTCAGCTATTTTTATGAGCACGACGCATAAAATCACAAAACATAATAACTAAAGCAGAAGGTAAAGTGTTGAAACATAAATGAGACAATGATTTACGTGGCTCAGCACTAAGGCTTACGTCCACGGGGTTGGAGTTTTCACTATGAGTTGGGAGTTTACAAAGATAGTCAAATGACTTTGTGTGAATCACGAAGATAATGGGAAAATATGACTCATACTTACTCTTCCTATTCTCTTACTCTCAGTTGGTCGACCCCTTCTCTCTCAATGGAGAGGGGTATTTATAGGGATGATACATGGGGTCCACTATTAAAGACAGATTTGCAACCTTATCTCCTTGATCTTAGCGCCGATCCCATTTGGTATCTTAGTTTACGACCGAAGGTTCCAACGGTCATGTATGGTTTACGAAGAATCGCCTCCTTCTATTCCACAGATTTGTTGACACGTACCCTATGCCTAGGGTGTTTAATGCGGATGGTTGGGGCGGTCTGCACGCGTCAGACAGATGTTTGATGCCCCTGTCACATCTTCGTCAGCGCGGCTAACCCTCACCGTTGATCTTGGATCTACCTCGAGATGGAATAAAGCAGGTCCTTGGGTGCTCTCTAGTACTTCGTGGTGACTCGTTCTTTCAGTGCTCCTCGGTTCACAGTCGTTGGATTAGCATGTTGATGGACAGATGTAGATGACAGATGCCTCTTGGGTGCTGGGACGTGGCATCGCATCTTGATGTCTCAAGGCTGCGTGTCTTCCACGTGTACATCTTTCAACACGTGGCAGAAGATGGATTATGTGTATACAATTTTCCCCTTTTCTCTAAGTTTGAAGTTGGTCAAAGCTTGGAGAAAAACTGTCTTCAAACCCATCTCTCCTCATTAACCTCCCCTTATTCTTAGTGCACGTTTCCCACTATGGGCATTAACTTCCCCTTGATTTGTGAGAAGGTTTTACCTTGTTATAAATATGAGAGAAGTTGCAAAATAAATTTTATTCTCTTTCATTCTTTGTCAGTTCACAACTCTTCCTTCTCTCTTCTAGTTCTTTTTCTTTGTTCTTTAGCTCTTAACTGCTACTGCTCCTGATTTCCTTTGTTACGACTTCGACCGACTCTGACAAGATTTTCTGAGTTAAGATGTTGTCACTGTTCTTCAATAGTCTTGATCCCTTCCATCTCTGATTATCCGAAGCGCCTTTTATCCAGGTATGGTGTTCATCATCTTGTTCTGGATTTTAGTTGATATTCGTCCTTCTGCTGCTGTACTTAGGTTTTCGCAATGAAGAACAAAATATACGAAAGTGTATATACTTGCCCCTGTTCTTTATCGCAAAACTTAGGACTTCTCTGCTGGTCGTTGAGGCTTATTTTTGACAGTTATAACTGAATTAGGTTTTATTATTAGTCTATTTGTCTCTGTGCCTTTGATGATATTCCTGATGAACTGTGAAAGTTTGCATAATCTCGATTTTTGATCGTTTGTTTTGTCTGATCTTCGTTAGTACTTTTCTTGCCCCTTGTAGGTATGTCTGATCGTCATCGGGTCCCATACCAAACTGCGTCACCGAGCCCCTACAGATCTCCTCCAAGTAGAAGTACCGATATATCTCCGCCGAAGGGTGGTCCATCTAGGTCTTCCCAACCAGATCCTCGAGCCTAGAAAATTTCGTCATCATCGGGTCCTAGGGTCTCTATTACGAAAAAGGGGGATCCATCGAAGGGATCTCGGTATGCGGTTGACCGTCCTGTGACTAATCCATCTTCCCAACGCGTTGAGCCAAGAAATGTGCAGCAGCCTTTTCCCTATCGTGCCGAACTGATGAATGTTCAACCTCTTTGGTCCATGCCTCCTCAAACCACGTTGCTCCCTTCGGGGTCTAAAGCTTCGCAATCCACTGCTGCGATGAAAAAATCTTCCGCTAAAGCTGTTATACCCCTGGTAGACCCTCCGAGGAATCCAGCGGTTAAAAGGAAGGGTTCTAATATGAGTACTCCTAAGTTAAAGAAACAAATGTTGAGTCAACCCGCTAGTTCTGATGTTGCCTCCGTTATACGAAGCATTTTGGTAGCCAAGAAAAAGGTTACTTTCAAGCATGTTGATCTCGAAGCCTTCAAGGTGAAACATGGCCTCGAGTTCTTCGATATTAAGTTTTATGCCCCAGACGATGACCTTACCTACGATATGATCGTGAACTATGAGTGCGATGACTTTCATTTGCTGACTATTGTGGGGGCTTTCGAAACGGATTTGATGTTGCCCTTGTATAAGTCAGGGGATTCTTTTTATTATGATGTTCTGGACGATCGCGAAGGTTCCACTCATAATACTCATTGTCGCTCGGTGGAGCAGCTAAGTGGGAATTATCTTCGGACTCTGAAGGGTGTTATCTTCGAAGCAAGGGTGAGACGATGATGACATGCTACACTCATGTTCCTGCTGAGAGAGATTTATATACTCCTGCAAATTTTAACGCTTCTTTTGGAGACTATGTCAACAATAGAAATTGCAAGCCATGGAGTGTAGGTCTTCGTACGATTCCTACTTCTCATGGTGAGGTTCATCTTTTAAGTGAATTGAGTGATTCGAAGCTTCGCTACGTTCCTGGTACCGAGGGGACTTCTCAACAGAAGCTTTTTCCCAATCGTGAAAGACTTAAGCGTGATCATGACTATGAATGGCATGCCACAGTCATCGAAGTTGTTGGTCCTTGGGCTTATGGCTGGGTGCCTGGGCAGCATGGATGGTGCTCTGTTGCTGGCAGTCAGCCTCGTGATAGCGCTCCTGCTCGCTATGGTAACTTCTGCCCCTGGCAGTTGAATTTCGATGGTATGAACTTTGAGTATGCCATTGACGCCGCCGACGAAGCCGAAAGTTCCGATTCTATCCCTCCTTCGAAGGGTAATGCCGCTACCAAGGTATGGTCCCTTATATTGCCCCTTTTCTTCTTAGTTTAAGGTAATTCGGAGTATGGAAAGAATAGTCATCGTATTGATGAGTGCCAAATAATGCATATTTATACACCTTTTTATTGGCATTTTACTCATCTTTTGCGCTTATAACTCAGATATTATCCCAGATTCTGTGTTTTCTTTGTTTTCAAGAATAAATATTTGTATTAATTAATTTTGTGTTTTTAGGTAATAAATAAAGCTCGGAGAATCGAGGAGCTAAAGAGCGAAGAATTGAAGTCAAACATCTATGGAGCAGATAGCCAAAGCCCGCGCGCAAATCAGTTGCAACCCAACAAGGAAGACTTGGGCTAGAGCTACCCATGACCCGGATCCGAGCCCGCTCACTCCAAGCCGTTGAGATCTCCCTCGCCTACATCCAACGGTCGCTCCATCACTATACATCATCTCTTGATGCTCCCGTGCTACACCAGATCACATCAAAACCGGCTACCTCTCTCACTGTTCGAGATCGCACCTGACTTCATCCGACGCTCGCTACGAGTCTTCCCATCATCGATCGATGCAACCGCTTAACACCCTATCAACCTAACCCTATACCTATCGAGCAAAACCACTTCATTTCTTCTCTTCTTTTTCTCTTTCTTCTCTTTCTCGAGCAGAGCTCGCAACACCCATCCCCGACCAAACCGAGCCTTACCGCCTCCATCTCCCTGACAAAACAAGCTATCACCACCTGCTCCGCCACCCTATCTCTCAATTACCTCTTTCATAGCTTCTCCTCACCTTAGAAGCTAGGTCAGAGCTAATTAGGGTTAGGGTTTTCTCGAGCAACCCCAGACATGGAGCTCAAGACGATGTGACAAGTGGAGAACGGCGATTCAGAGGCGTGGGTGAGATTATTTCTCATTTAATTTATGTTTTATCAATTTCTAGGGTTTGGGGTTTGTGTATAAATAGAAGAACTGAGTTCATAGAAGACACGCCTGGATTAGCCAGAGCTGTCACTTAGTTTCAATTTGTAGTTTTAGTTCTTTGTAATGTTTTAATTTCATCAGCTGGGGTGTTGTTGAAACCCTGGATTTTATGTTAAGAAATTCTCACTGATGTTGTTGTGATTTTTGTGCTTAATGAGACTTAGGAGTTTAGTTAGCTGGGTAACTCAGTTCTCCTGTGATTGGCTGTACTGTAAGAAGACAGCCAATACTAGGGGAGAATTAGAGTGAAAGATTAACCATTTCTCCATGTGAAACTTTCAGAGAAGATTGTATGTGCTTAATGAAATATGAATAATGCTTAGTTAATTTACCAAGGACCATGTGATAGAGTGTACTGTAATAAGACACTCTATACTAGGGGGGAATTATGAGATTAGTGACTCATTATTCATTAGAATCATCCTTAGGAAGATACATGAACTCAACATTAGTGGAATAACCTTAGCATAGAGTCAAGTGGTGGATTCATCACCCTGGTATTTCCCATATTGTCACTAATTACATTTCAGTTTCATTTTCATTGTCACATCTTCAAACTCAGCCGTTTCGGCAAAACAATATCTGTTGTCACTTGTTACATTCCCTGAATTCAGTCAAGTAAGCCTTAGATCAACATTAGCACCACAAGTCTCTGTGGTTCGACTCGTATTTGCCCTGTGCTTCATAACAGACACCGTGCACTTGCGGTATCACTCGTAGGCTATAAAATAAACCCTTTCCGAGGCCTACCAAGTTTTTGGCGCCGCTGCCGGGGACTTGGCGCGTGCCCTGTGATCTTTTGCTTACTTCACTGAGTTGCAATTTATCCCTGTATATATTCATTTACATTTTTTGCTTTGTACTTTATCTTTGTCTTAGTATAGTTTAGTTAAGCTTTATCTTTGAATTTTATTGTCAATACATACTCTGCATTATAGTCTAATTTCATCTACCATCTGCATCCTTGCATCTGCATCGTAGCTGTAATTTTTCTTTTTGCATCTTTGTCTTGCATTCACTGTGACAAACCACCTTAGACCCATACTGTGAAAACCCTTCCCTGTGACAGTCCAAAGTAGTTTTCCCTGTGACAGTCCAAGTCACTACTCAGTGAATCTTTGCTCTTAATATTCATAACCCTTGCTCCATCTGTGCATACCTGGGAACTGAAAATTTGTGTTGAGTCGCAGGTACCTGCAACATCTGCTAAGCAAGCCTAGGAAGAGGAGGACGCAAGGGAGCAAGAAGAACCAAGGTCTTCACGATTTCTTTGTGTTTTTAAACTTGAGCATAACCAACGGTATTGTATTGTCAAATTTTTATGCTCTGTCTTGCATGAAATGCCATGTACTAGTGAACCGAACTTAGCTGCGCAACCCTTGCCCCCGTAGTTGAGATTTTAAGTGCAATTTCTTGAGCATAACCCCGGTTGAGACTTAAGCATAACCCATTTTGTAAACCTCTGCTCGCATGATAGCTCAGCTACCTTGCATGATTCAGACACCCCTAGCATAACCCTGAGCATATCCTTGCAACCCCTTTTAGCCATTGTCTGCTTTGTGCTTAGTGCAGTCCCCTGAAGCTGCTAAGCTTGTGCTATAACTTTGATCACCAGATTAGCTGCACCAACTGGCCAACCTTGAATGCATGCTTGAACCCCGCACTGGGAACTGTGCTTTGTAGACCTTGAATCTGCCCCTGTAGTGTTAAGACTGTTGATTGTGAATCGCATCCGAACCACGCTTTGCACACAACTGAAACCCAACCCCTGTGCATAGACTTTGCAGACCGAACCGAACTTCGGTTGAGCTGTGGGCTTCCTACAAGCTTGCTCTCTTTACACGACTCCGAGCTTAACTCCACCCGACCCCATGGTCTGCTTTGCCTTGGCCTGTAGCCTGTGCTTTGGTATGCAAACCCCGAGTGTTGTGTTGTGTGGTGTTGTGAAAACCCCGAGCATGTTGTACTGGTGACCCCTGTTCATTGGTTGTTGATCTTCGCATTTGTGAATAGTCTGTTGTTTTGCATGATAGAATAGCTGCAAAACCCATTGCATGCTAGACCTGTTGAATGACCTGAGCATACACCTGAGCATAACCAATTTGCACACCCTGCTTTGTCTTGCCTGTGCTGTGCTGTGAAAGCCAGCATTACCCTGTGCACTCAATCCTGTGCACACCTATTGAGCTCTAATCAAACCGGACCGTGCGCAAGCTAAGTTTTTAATATGTTAATCTAGGTTGCATTGTGCTAAGCTGCAAGCACTAGGCTGTGCTAAGCTGCAAGCACTAGGCTCTGCTAATCACTGTGAACTGAAGCCTGCACACAACCCGACCACTGAGCTCAACCATTAAGTCCCGTTTAAAAATGTGAGCACACTCGCATAGGCGGTCTTTGTGTAGTAACACAAATTGCACTTGGGTTGAAAACAAGTTGTACATAAGCACCGAAGCCCATAACCTCGGGCTCGTGAGTGAACTTTCAGCCCACATCAACCCACACTGCTGGGCTCTGCTCAAACCTCAAACTCACAGAACCTGGGCTCTGTTTCTGCACCAAACTAAGCCCAGTTCACCTGGGCTAAACACAACCTGGGCTTTACACATCCAGGTGCATAACCAGAGCCCACCATCAATCTGGGCTGTTAACCTATCATCAATCTGGGCTTGCACTCTGCAACCAGCTGAAGCCCAACCTCTAAGCTTTGCAAAACCAAACATAAGCCCACACTACCTGGGCTTAAACCAATCTGAGCCCATAGTCTGCTGGGCTGTTTAAAAACCAAGCTGGGCTGTGCAGTTTAACAAATCCAGGGTTTCAACAACACCCCAGCTGATGAAATTAAAACATTACAAAGAACTAAAACTACAAATTGAAACTAAGTGACAGCTCTGGCTAATCCAGGCGTGTCTTCTATGAACTCAGTTCTTCTATTTATACACAAACCCCAAACCCTAGAAATTGATAAAACATAAATTAAATGAGAAATAATCTCACCCACGCCTCTGAATCGCTGTTCTCCACTGTCACATCGTCTTCAGAGCTCCATGCTGGGGTTGCTCGAGAAAACCCTAACCCTAATTAGCTCTGACCTAGCTTCTAAGGTGAGGAGAAGCTATGAAAGAGGTAATTGAGAGATAGGGTGGCGGAGCAGGTGGTGATAGCTTGTTTTGTCAGGGAGATGGAGGCGGTAAGGCTCTGGTTTGGTCGGGGGATGGGTGTTGCAGAGCTCTGCTCGAGAAAGAGAAGAAAGAGAAAAAGAAGAGAAGAAATGAAGTGGTTTTGCTCGATAGGTATAGGGTTAGGTTGATAGGGTGTTAAGCGGTTGCATCGACTGATGATGGGAAGACTGTAGCGAGCGTCGGATGAAGCTGGTGCGATCCGAACAAGCCGAGAGAGGTAGCCGGTTTTGATGTGATCTGGTGTAGCACGGGAGCATCAAGAGATGATGTATAGTGATGGAGCGACCGTTGGATGTAGGCGAGGGAGATCTCAATGGCTCGAGTGAGCGGGCTCGGATCCGGGTCATGGGTAGCTCTAGCCCAAGTCTTCCTTGTTGGGTTGCAACCGATTTGCGCGCGGCTTTGGCTATCTGCTCCATAGATGTTTGACTTCAATTCTTCGCTCTTTAGCTCCTCGATTCTCCGAGCTTTATTTATTACCTAAAAACACAAAATTAATTAATACAAATATTTATTCTTGAAAACAAAGAAAACACAGAATCTGGGATAATATCTGAGTTATAAGCGCAAAAGATGAGTAAAATGCCAATAAAAAGGTGTATAAATATGCATTATTTGGCACTCATCAAATACCCCCAAACCTGAATTTTACTTGTCCTCAAGTGAAACAGAAAATAAGAAATCCTAACTATACCACTGTCTTTGGTCTCTCGAATGCATTTAGCGTATGCACTAAGCCTTTAAACCCCTAGGTGTCCCTAGTGGACGAGTTGTAGTCTCGTGAGGGTTTACCAGAGGTGTACCCACAAAACCTTCTCCAACTTCGTAGAGTGTAAAAGAGTCTCAAGCCTCCAAGAAGCTATGAGGACATAGAGTTTCGCATGCTAGTAACGAAGTTAGAACTATCGAAGAATGCATTCTCATCCTTAAGTCCGAGCGAGAAGTAACCATACCATATGAAAGAATTCGGATTCGATTGTGATCATAAGTCTCAACTTCGCCTCACCATTAGGGTTTTATGATAATTGCACTCAAAAGATCGCTTTTTAGTCTCTCATGTGTGCGGGCGGGAGTAAAGAGAGAAATCCTGCACACGTTGTAGGTAAGAAGGATAACCTTCCGAAATAAAATCCGGAGACTCCACGAAATGTGGACAAAAGAATCTTTTTCGATGATCTCTAAGAAAGGAAATCAACCATTAGCAAGGGGTGGGAATACTCACTCACTTCTCACCCGATCAGCAATTAATATCACTCTCTCATAAGAAACCATAGAAACGTCTTCAATCTTCGGTCTTCGGTCTTCAATTGTTGATGATGAACTTCTGAACTTTACAAAACTTGACAATTTTTAACTTTTCTACTCAAATTCCTTGTTGTTTGGATTTTTCTTTTTAAACTCTTCTTTACCATGGTGGTAGCAAAAATAAGAAAATAAACTACAATTTTTTTTTTTTTTTTTTTTTTTTTTTTTTTGATAATAAGTGAAAATAAAAATACAAATACAAATAATGAAACAACTAACTCCATGGACAAAGGACTTTATCACTCAATTTTTCCACAACTTGTATTGTCTTGATTTTATAAATTTTATTAATTCTCATCCTATTTTCTTTTCTTTGTTGCACATAAACCTTGGACTATATCAATTTTTCTTTCCATATTCGATTAACTCTCAGGTTCTTTGATGATGATGTGTTTCTATGGGTCTTGCTGATTGAGAGAGAGAGATGCTAAGCGCAAATCGGTATTTAGAAGAAGTTTTCATCTTTAGACGTCACCCTCATGATTGACGGAATTAGCACTCAAGAGATCAAAAGTAGTCTTTGAAAGTGGTGCGAAGTTGGGTAGCTCACCATTCCTACCCGGAATTGACGTACGGTGACACACACTCTAAAAGCTTTTCTAGAAAGTCACAAAGAGTGAAGGTCGGTACCTCGCTTGATGTAAAATGGGTAGTCTCCACTATGGGTGATCACAATTCTACTACCGAATATCTAAACAAAGACCTAATTAAGCCCTCCGGTATGGTTAAATCCAACTTTAACGCTCTAATCAACTAAGGAACCCGATTGCGTTCTCCAGGTACTTCCAAGTTCGTTATTTCGGTCAGAATCTCTATGTAAACATAGCTAAAAGCATGCTAGTGACTCTAAAATCTCTAAAAGTTGGAGGTTTTTATTTGCAAAAAGTTTTTGAATTTTTGAAATTTTTGAAATTTTTTTTTTTTTTTTTTTTTTAAATGAAAATAAAAGATTAAAAAGACTAAAAACTCTAAATGCAGATGCACCCCCAAACCTAAATCAAACATTGTCCTCAATGTGTCAACAGATAGGAAAAATTTAAACAGTCACATATCATGAGAACTATGCTGAAAAGAGAAAAGGGAAGAGATTACCGGATGTCGGCAGGAGCATGGTTGAGCTTCATTAATCAAGGCAAAATCCAACATTCTCAGCGGAGATCATATCGGATTAGCATAATATATGTGCAAGCCTAGAAGTGGGTTTAGCTTAAACAGCTCAGGCTTTTGTGACAGCCCAGCAGTTGGGTTGAGTTAAGTGGGCTAGCTGTGTGTAGAGCCCAGGTTGTGTCAGCCCAGTAAAAGTACACAAAATGACAGATGTGGGCTTGATTTAGTTTAAGCCCGAGATAGTGTGGGAAGGCTAACAGCCCATTCTTGCACAAAGAAGGCTTGGCAGCCCAGGTTGGGTTGAAGGCAAATTGCCAGGCCAGTGGTGAGCAAGTTTGCGGGCCACGAGTTGGCAACTCTGTCACCGGGTTGTGTGCACGGCTACGGCAATGCACGAATCACGGCTAAAGCACAAGGTTATGTGCTTAGTTTGGTCAGTAAGTTGCAACAAAGCCCTTTGCGGCTTCAGGGGCTGGAGTGTGGCTCAACAGGGTACACAGGAGATCAGAAGGCTCACAGGGCTTAGGGCTCATGCAAATGGCAGATGGCTCACAGGACAGATGTGTTGCACAATGGTTTAAACAACACAATGCTCAAAATGCACGAGATGGTTCACACATTCACAAACAAGGATGCTCGGTCAAGATCACAACGATCATGGGTTGATGTCAACTATCTCGGTTGACTTCAACTCGCATTTTTTCACAAGCTAGTTTCGGGGGCTAGCAAGTGAGCGGGCGAGATGGAGTTTACAAATTGCACGAGAACAATGCACAGATTACAGGCGAGATGAGACTAAGGTGGTTATAGCAAATAGTGCAGCAACGGCTCACACAAGAGTGCAGACGGCGGCTCAACTCTCAATAGGTCGAGAGTATCAATATTATGCAAGCATGGGTGTCATGAGCTCTGGGGAACAGAATAATGGCAGATTTATCAATGAAGCAAATCACTAACATGCTGTGGTCTCAACAGTCGAGAATGGCGTTCTAGCAACAAAGATGACTCACGGGGTTTTCGCAATACCACATAACCCTCAAGGTTTGCATACAAGCACAGGAATTACACTATGCACTTACTAACCTCAAGTTTGCACTTTTTCTTTTGTTCTTCAGGTTAGCTTAGCGGCTTGGCAGCACAGCAGCACAACTACACACGGGTGGTTCCTTAAGTCTGCGCCTTTCCTTGTCTCCTTGGGTTGGCTTGTCTCAATTGCTCATAGGCACAGCACAGGTACCTGATAGCTCAAAATGAGAGTTTAGTTTCACGAGAGAAGGCGGAATATCGTGTGGGATACCAACCCAAGCCCGAGAATCAATTGGACTGTCACAAGGGAATATTTTGGATCGGGGAATCAAGAGTTATGAGTAACTCTAAGATTCAGAGCAATGTTGCTTAGTTTTTTTTTTTTGTAAGCTAGTAACAAAGCTCAGCTGAGCAGTAGGGAGAAACACTACTGAGATGCAACGGAAGTAACAATGTGCAAATGCAAAAGCAGATGCAACACAGGGCAAGTGTAAAAGGTGATGTGAAGATGCTAAACTATAACAAGTTACAGCTAAGTTAAACAAGAAAAAGAAGACTAAGTTACAAATACAGATGAAAATGCAATGATAAGATGCAATACTACACTAACACGGGGCTAATAATAATGCAAGGTGAGTATATACAGAGATGAGTGGAAATCAGTAAAGTCAGGCCAATGAGCAACAGGGCACGCGCCAAGTCCCCGGCAGCGGCGCCAAAAACTTGGTAGGCCTCGAGAAGATGTATAAATTTATGGCCTACATGTTATAATCCGCAAGTGCACGGCGTCTATCGGAGACGCGGCAAGTACGGGTCGATCCCACAAGGACTTGTGGTGCTAATGTTGATCTAAGGCTTACTTGACTGAATTTCAGGTGAAGTAACAAGTGACAGAGCTATATTCGGTTTGTCGAAGCGACGAGTTGAGTGAAGTGAACTGAGCTAAGGTATTTTGACTCTAAACTAAGGTAATACGGTGACAGGGGAGGTACCGGGGTGGTGAATCCACCACAAGACTCTTTGCTAAGGTGATTCAGTTCATGTTATGTTCTTATGCATTCGAGGAAGATTCTAAAGAGCTTGTGTCACTAATCTTACTAATTCCCCCTAGTATAGAATGTCTTATCACGGTACACTCTATCACGGGTTCCTTAGCTAGTTACTAAGCATTACTCATACATTGTTAAGCACATAACACCTTCCTTGGTAAATAATGGAGAGTTGATTCACTTTTCACTCCAATTCTCTCCTAGTATTGTTTGTCTTCTTAGAGATGTGACCCAATCACAAGAGAATTGGGTTAATTAGCTAACTACTCTCTGTTTCTATTAAGCACAATAAGAACGGCAACATCAAACAGATTTTCTTAACATAAAATCCAGGGTTTCAACAACTTTTTGGTGATGAAATTAAAACATTACAAAGAACTAAAACTACAAATTGAAACTAAGTGACAGCTCTGGCTAATCCAGGCGTGTCTTCTATGAACTCAGTTCTTCTATTTATACACAAACCCCAAACCCTAGAAATTGATAAAACATAAATTAAATGAGAAATAATCTCACCCACGCCTCGATCATTTGTTCTCCATCGTCACATCGTCTTCGAGCTCCATGTTAGGGTTTTCTCGAGCAACCCATGCATGGCGATTTGAAGCAAAGTGACAAGAGAGAGGACGATTCAGAGTATGGGTGAGAGTATCTCGATTTGTTTTCTATTTTATCTTGATTTTTGAGAAGAATTAGGGTTGGAGATATTTTTTTACTTGCATGTATAAATTGAAGTGGTATGTGTGATGTTAGGGTTATGCCTGGGTTAGCCAGAGCGTCAATAGCATCTTAATTTCTGTTGTAACTTAGTTTATCATGTTCTAATTTCATTTCTGGGGTGATTGATGAAACCCTAGACAATATGTTGATTAATTCTCACTGATGTTGTTGTGATTTTTGTGCTTAATGAGACTTAGGAGTTTAGTTAGCTGGGTAACTCAGTTCTCCTGTGATTGGCTGTACTGTAAGAAGACAGCCAATACTAGGGGAGAATTAGAGTGAAAGATTAACCATTTCTCCATGTGAAACTTTCAGAGAAGATTGTATGTGCTTAATGAAATATGAATAATGCTTAGTTAATTGACCAAGGACCCTGTGATAGAGTGTACTGTAATAAGACACTCTATACTAGGGGGGAATTATGAGATTAGTGACTCATTATTCATTAGAATCATCCTTAGGAAGATACATGAACTCAACATTAGTGGAATAACCTTAGCATAGAGTCAAGTGGTGGATTCATCACCCTGGTATTTCCCATATTGTCACTAATTACATTTCAGTTTCATTTTCATTGTCACATCTTCAAACTCACTGTTTCGGCAAAACAATATCTCGTTGTCACTTGTTACATTCCCCGAATTCAGTCAAGTAAGCCTTAGATCAACATTAGCACCACAAGTCTCGTGGTTCGACTCGTATTTGCCCCGTGCTTCATAAATGAGACACCGTGCACTTGCGGTATCACTCGTAGGCTATAAAATAAACCCTTTCTCGGCCTACCAAGTTTTTGGCGCCGTTCTTGGGGACTTGGCGCGTGCCCCGTGATCTTTTGCTTACTTCACCGAGTTGCAATTTATCCTCGTATATATTCATTTACATTTTTGCTTTGTAACACCTCGTCTTAGTATAGTTTAGTTAAGCTTTATCTTTGAATTTTATTGTCAATACATACTCTGCATTATAGTCTAATTTCATCTACCATCTGCATCCTTGCATCTCGCATCGTAGTAATGTAATTTTTCTTTTTGCATCTTTGTCTTGCATTCACTGTGACAAACCACCTTAGACCCATACTGTGAAAACCCTTCCCTGTGACAGTCCAAAGTAGTTTTCCCTGTAAAATTCATTCTGTTGGTGGTCTGATGGATATTAACACCTCCATGGGGTTAGCTGAGCAGTTTTCTTTGGTTTCGCCTAATGATGAATGGGATGTTCTTGGGGGCGAAGGTGAGAAAGCAGCTGATGGTAAGTAGCTGAGGCTGGTGGTGAAAAGGCAGCTACTCAGGAAGAAAATTTGGGTGGTGAAGGTGATGAGGCTCATGCTAACGGGGATATCAGGGCCACGAAGAGTTCCAATGGTCAAGAGGATGTGGCCGATATCGGAACTTCCGCTGGTGCATCTCCGGAGGGTTTTGATATGGCCATAATGCAGGACGGTGATGACGCCACACTGGATTGGTTGATGAAGAAAAATCTGATGTTTATGCCGAACCCTGCTCCGGTGATACCTGGTGAGAGAAATTCCGATTCCTTCACTCATCAAAGGATGCAGTTATCATCTCACGATGATGTTGCCGAAATTTGGGAAAAGGATTTGGGTGCTACTTCTACCAGCTTACTGGTCGATCCCCCTTCTTCCATCGTCGATATGATGGCTATCGCTGATGGGTATCAATATGGTTTTCCCCAGCAGCGTGTTCTTGAGGTTAGTCGTCGTAGATTCCCTTGTTTTATTTTTTATACGACTTTTTACTAATAGTCATTATTTGCTCGTTATCAACGCATATAATGAGAAGTGAGCACTGCAACCATGCTCTGTACTAATTTTTCAAAGAGAAGGCCCTCAAACTGGAGGCAAAGCTTCGTCACCGGGAAGAAGAATTGAACGTTGCCGAGGCGCTCATTTCTGCTAAGGATAAGGAGATATTGAAACTGAAGAACCAGCCGAAGGGGAGAGAGTAGCTTGGTGCCGAAGAGGAGAAGCTTCGTGTTGAA
Source organism: Papaver armeniacum (assembly GCA_023531295.1). Classification (NCBI taxonomy): domain Eukaryota; kingdom Viridiplantae; phylum Streptophyta; class Magnoliopsida; order Ranunculales; family Papaveraceae; genus Papaver; species Papaver armeniacum. The sequence continues at coordinate 89,260 of JAJJWW010003885.1, forward strand.
CTTGCATTGGTTCGTATGACTTGGAAAAGGCCTGCAACGATGCTTTGTCTTCTAAAGGTTTGCTTTCTTTTTCTATTCTCCGTCTCTCTCTTTCGTCTTCTTAGTGTTTTGTCTGAGTCTCCCCGCCCTATCTTCAGCGGGTGATGTCAGAGAATTGATATGGCTTCGGAATGAGAGGACTCGGCAAGCTACCCAGATCAGGGAATTAGTGGAGAAAATTAAGAGTGAAGCCGATAAATGGAATGCTCGAGCCGATGAGCATAATATCCTAGTAGCTGAGTGGCGAGAAAAGCGGACCCAAATGATTGATATGCAGAACAGTTACAACACCGATCGTCGTCAGTTTAACGACACTCTGTTATGGACTCGTGATAACCTTCGTGTTGCGCGTGAAAATACTACTAGCTTGGAGGCTAAGGTAACAACCTTGGAAGAAGAGTTATGCCAAGCTCGTTTGTCACATGACCCTGAAGTTAAGGATTATATACAGCGACTTGTTCAAGAGAGGGACGATGCCAGAGTCGAGGCTCATGCCCTTAGTAATGCTTTAAACGCTTCTCGGGCCGATGTTGCTCGTTTAGTGGATTCTGAGAAAGACCTCAAAGTTAACATGTACTGGCTTACTAAAGGCATAGAAGAAATGAATAACGAAGTCAACCACCTTCGCCATTTAGACTCCATGAAGCATGTAGAGTTGGATGAGTGTCAGTTTGCTCTTACAAATCTTCGGTTGGATTATAAGAAAATTTCAGACGAGTACGATTTTCTTGACGACGCTCGGGACGCTGTAGTTAATGAGTATGAGATAGCTTCGGCTAGAGTCGAAGGTATACAATTATTTGGTCGCGAACAGTTCTGTGGTTCTAGTTTTCTAACTCAATTTTGTCTTCTTTTTCAGAGCTCGAGGGACAACTTGACCTTGCAAATGAAAAACTTGAAAAGGCTCAATCTTCCCTAGTACAGCAGGAGAGCAAGACCAAGTATTATGAGATTTTGGCTGGATCTCGGGACGCCGCAGCAAAGGAAGCAGCCAAGGAAGTAACACGATTGACGTCTTTGTTATCGTAATCTGAGCTGAAAACCACCATGATCTCATACAAGGCTCGTTGCCAGCTTGCCGAAGATATTAACAAAACTCTGACCAGGATCGAGCGGGGTCTTCAGAAAGATCACGGCATTGTCAAGAACTATCCTCGTCTCCCTATGCCTGAGCCATTAACTTATTCCTCTAGGTCCTTCTTCGGGAGGAAGTGTTCCTTCGTTTCAAAAGAAAAGCCCCGCTGATGACGTCAAGTCTTCCTAAGGGAAGTAGGAAGTGGTTTGTCATACTTGTTGTTATTCGCTGATCTTTGTTGAATACTTGTCTTCTGACCCCTTTTTGGTGTGTTTTTTGTGTTTTTTGTCTTAATGTCCCGAACTTGTAATCGACTCTTATGCACTGGATCATCATTTGTTTGGATATGTACAATTCTGATTTACCTGTACGGTTAGTTTAATTATTTTGTTTAGATATCGAGTAAATATTAGTTAAAACAAAAAACAAATTAAGTAAATCTTGTTTAGATAGTATTTGACGGCAATAACGAAGATATGCACCTTCGTTATTGGCTTTGGACCTGTCACCCCGCTGGCTAACCCTTGGCCAGAGGATTACCAAACGGTGGGGGTTGAAGCAACGTTCCCGGATATATAATGCGTTATTGAACTATTTACATGCATTCATTCCGCTGAACCTTTGCCTTTTAGATTGGTTGGGTATCTCTTTCTGCTGGATGCCTTCCCCATGGTCTTACACTTATAGACGCTGATAAGGGAGTCCGGAGAGATTGTATATGGCTACTTTACCCAATAGAAATTTTGCAAAAGGTTTGTTCGATTGATGAGTTGAGGTCGCTATTCCTCGTCCAGAGATAGAAACATGTCAAGCGGGTACGCTGTCTTCTTCTTCTGGTGTTCTTCACGCAGATGCAGAACTGCGCTGCTTTTAGGGATAGTATGGCTTGAGATATTTCGCATTCCACGGGTGTCTGAGGATTTCTCCTTTCAGGTTACGCAGGTAATAAGATCCATTGCCTGCGATGTCGTGTATAACAAATGGTCCTCCCCATGTTGGTGCTAATTTGCCCCACTTTTTCTCTCGCTGGTATCGGGGTATAGTTCTCAGCACATATTATCCTTCTACAGAGTTTCTAAGTTTAACCTTCTTGTTGTATTCCCTTGCCAATCTTCGTTGGTAATTCTCCATCCTCTGTAGCGTCGTTTCTCTTCTTTCCTCCAGATCGTCGAGCCTTTCGAGCATCATGTCCGCTGTGAGGTTGTTTTCCCATGCTTCGGTCTTTGTGGTTGGCATGATGATTTTCGTTGGGATGACTGCTTTGGCTCCATAAGTGAGGAGGAACGGTGATTCTCCCGTAGCGGACCTTCGGGTTGTTCGGTATGCCCATAACACGTTGTGTAGTTGTTCACACCACCGCCCTTGTGTTCGTCAGTACCGCTTCTTGAGGATAAGAGCTAGGGTCTTATTTTTGGTCTCGGCTTGTCCGTTACTTTAAGGATAGATGGGGGTTGATTTATTCTTCCTGATTTTAAAGGTATCAAAGAGCATGTCTATGTTCTTACCTTGCAGCTTTTTTCCATTGTCAGAGACAATCTCTGTGGGGATACCGAACCTGCAAATTATATTTTGGAAGATAAATGTGAATACGTCTGAGTCGCGGATTCTAGCTAGGGCCTTGGCTTCTACCCATTTGTTGAAGTAATTTGTGGCTACAATCAAGAATCGTCTTTTCCCCGATCCTTCGATCAGGGGTCCGACGATATCAATGCCCCATTTTGAGAAAGGACAAGGACTATCCACTGAATTCAGCTTCGTTGCAGGAGCATGAATTCTTTTAGCAAACCGCTGGCACTCCTCACACCTCCTAGACATTCTCGCAGCATCTCGTATCATTTGTGGCCAATAATACCCCTGCATTTTTGTTTTATCCGCCAGTGATCTCATCCCGTTATGGTTGCATGCATCTCCATAGTGTATGTCTTTCAAACCCGATGCCCTTCTTCTCTTGATAGGCAGCGTAACAGCGGTCCGAGAAAAGACTTCTTGTATAAAATTCCGTCCCTAAGGTCATACCTCCCTGCCTTTGACTGCACCTTTCTAGCCTGTTTCAAGTCCATAGGAAGCGTTCCTTCTTTGAGGAAGAGATGAACTTCGGCTCTCCAATCTTCTTCGTTTTTGAAGTCTTCGTCTTCGTTAGCTCTTGTCATAATATCATCTTCGTGAAAGTCATCGGCGATGTCTTCCCCTCGCGTCCTCGTCGGCCGATATCCTCCCCCACATCGTCTTCACGATTCGTAGTGAAGGACTCCTGAGGAGTAATCGAGGGCTCATATACTCCTGTTATCTTGATTGCTTTGACGCTTTCATCTTTCAACATGGATGATATGTATGCTAGGGCATCAGCATGTCTGAGGTCTTTTCGGCATAAATGCCGGAACTTGATGTTAGGTATTTGGGATGCAAGGGTTTGGACCAAGGCCATGTATGTCGAGAGGGTATCATCGTACACATTGTACTTCAGGCTTATCTGTCGTTTGGCCAGCTGTGAATCACTCGTTAGGCTCACCTCAGTTATACCCATTTCTATTATTAAACGAAGAGCATGGACCACGACTTCGTATTCAACGATGTTATTGGTATGCCCCTTGAACTCCAACCTTAGCGCATGCACGATCCTCTCTCCGGTGGGGGTGGTGATTACGATGCCTATGCCTGCACCTTCTCTATTTCTTGATCCATCTACGAAGACCTCCCATCGTCTTTGGTTTGAAGGCTCTAGAATATCGACTGGGTCTTTGCCTTCCTCCGCTTTGGGTATGCCTCTTACTTCCTCGTCGTTGTCCAAGGGTATATCTGATAGGAAATCCGCCAAGACTTGCGACTCGAGAATATTGGATTTCATGGATAATGTTGAACTAATCAAGGTGAGTGTTCCACTTTGCTATCCTTCCTACTTTACCGGCGCTTTTGAGAACAACCTCCAATGGTGCTTTGCAGGGAACACGAATATAGTGAGTCAAGAAATAAATCCTTAGCTTTTGGGTTGCCCATACTAGTGCCAAGATGAGTTGTTCGATCTTTGTGTAATTTCTCTCTGCCTGGTTGAGAGTTTTACTGACGTAGTAAATTGGTTGCTCTATCTTCGTGTTCGTCTTGACCAGTACCGCACTGACTGCATCCTTTGTCGCCGCTATGTATAGGGCCAGTACCTCATCGGGATCAGGCTTTTGTAGAATCGAGATCATAGCTAGATATTCTTTGATCTTTTGAAAAGCTCCTTCGCATTCTGAGGTCCATTCAAACTTGCTCCCTTTTTTGAGGATGTTGAAGAAATGTTTGCATTTGTCCGATGACCCGGCGATGAATCTACCCAGAGCCGCTAATGATCCGTTGATCTTTTGGATTTCTTTTGGGTTCTTCGGGGATGGCATTTCTATGATGGCCTGGATCTTCGCAGGATCTACTTCGATGCCCCTCTTCGTTACTAGATACCCAAGGAATTTCCCTGAGGTGACGCCGAATGTGCATTTTTCCGGGTTTACTTTCATGATATGCTTACTCATTGCCTCAAAGATGTCCCTCAGGTCTTGATGGTAATCCTTGCGCAACCTGTTTTTGACAAGCATATCGTCAACATAGACTTCTAAGGTGCTCCCAATCCATGGCTTGAAGATAGTATCAACCATCCTCTGGTATGTTTTCCCTGTATTTCGAAGTCCGAAGGGCATCCTTGTGTAACAATAGAGGCCATGCGGGGTGTAGAATGTTGTATATTGTTGATCTTCTTCTGCCAGTGCCACTTGGTTGTAACCAGAATATCCATCCATGAAAGATAGTTCTTCGTACCCTTCGACAGCTTCTACCAGTTGATCAATGCTCGGGAGCGGGTAGCTGTCCTTTGGACACACCTTATTGAGGTTGGTGAAATCGATGCATATTCTTACTCCTCCGTTTTTATTGGGCACGATGACCATGTTCGAAATCCATGTTGGGTATTTGACCTTCTTGATGAATCCCGCTTCTAGCAATTTACGGAGCTCCTTTTCGATTGCTTGGTGATACTCTGGTGCTACCTTTCGTACTTTCTGCCTGAAGGGTGTGGTGCCTGGTTTTATACGAAGTTCGTGCTGGATAATCTCCGGGTCGATCCCTGGCATGTCTCCTAACTTCCGCACGAAGATATCTGCGTATTCTATGAGTAACTTGAGAAGAGCTAACTCTCTTTCTTTGTCCATCAAGGTCCCTATCTTGATCATCTTCGGGTTTTCTTCGGTCCTTATATTGATCTCCTTCACAGGTTCTACGAATGTGAACGTAGGTTTTGTTTCCCCTAGGAGAGGGACATTCTTTAATTGATATTTGGTAGACTCATCGGCCTCCTTAGCTGTTGAGGTGCTTGCCTCAGTGCTTAGAAGAATGCTTTCCTTAATCAGATTTTTCCCTGAGATTTCTTCGAGATACAGATCAATTGCTTTTTCTTTAGAAGCTTCTTTGTTTCGACTCCTTCGAGACTTCCGCTGCTCATCTTGTTCGTTATTGAGCTGGTTTTGTAGAGCTTCGCACTCTCGGGCGGTAACCTAATCTCCATTTATTTCCATTACCCCTTCGGGTGTTGGAAATCTAAGGTATTGATGATAGGTTGCTGCCACTCCTTTGAGTTTGTGCACCCATCTCCGACCGATGATGGCGTTGTGGGGGAAGGTGCGTCAACTACGCCGAATCGAGCATCTACCTTCATTGGCCTTGCGTCCACTTGCAAGACAATATCACCTAACGACTTTGTTGGTGCCCCATTGAATCCATAGATGGTATAGTACGAAGACATCAGTTGTTCATCATTGAGATCCATTCGCTTGAACGTGTCATAGAACAGAACATTTACCGAGCTCTCTCTGTCGATGAGGATCTTCTTGATATTGCACCCTGCCACTGGTAGTGTGAGGACCAAAGGATCATTGTGATCTTCCATGTCCTCCTCGACATCCTCAGCCTCGAAAGTCATTGGTGCGTTCATCCACTGCTCATGTTCGTCAACTTCTACTCCATCGATTTTGTACAGCTCGCAGTAGTCCTCGAATTGCTTCCTCAACCTTTTCCCTATCTGAGCCGTCAGCGAGGGTCCGGTAGCTTCGGAACAGGAGATGGTATTAAGCGTTCAGTTTCTCTCGGGTAGCTGAACTTGTTTGCTTCGTTTGGCCCTATCTTCGGTGTCTTCCTTCTGTGTGTATTGTTTGAGGTCACCTGCGTCAATGAGCTTTTGGATCATGATTTTGAGATTCTTGCATTTCTCGATCTGGTGCCCGTTGAAGCAGTGATACTCGTAGTAATCTCTCGACTTATCGGTCCTTGTAGGTTGCTTCCCTTTGGACCATGGGCACTCCATGTTTTACCAATCCTTGATCTCTCTCAGGATACGAGTGTAGTTTGTGTTCAGCTTCGTGTGAACTTGGTCTTCGAACTTCCGGTCATTCCTTCGGTGATCATCCCTTCGTCCTCTCCTATCTTCGCTAGGTCGTTCTGTAGATCCGCCCATCTTGGAACCGCTGGCTTGCTCTACTGAATTAGTTCTATGAGGTCTTTGAGTATGGGCTCTAGGATTTTCCCGCTGGATTTCTTCTAACCTGGCATGCTTTTCGATGATTAATCGAAGATCTCATTCGGTCGTCGGAACACTTTCATGAATCTCGACAAATATTGGGCTCATCCTATCTAACCCCCACTTGTAGCAGTTGATACTGACCACCGGATCTACGTTCCCTATCGCTTGGCAAATTTTGTGCCATCTGTCGGTATATTCTCGGGTTGTCTCTTTGTAGGCGATTGCCAATGAGAATAGCTTGTCCATCCCCGCGTTTACAGCCTTTTTGTACATGTATGTCCCCAAGAACTTCTCAGTAAGCTGGTCGTATGAGTCGATGGAATTGGGTGGAAGGTTTTCGAACAGATAGGGCCGATCCTTTCAAACTTGAAGGGAAATATCTGCCGCAGAGGATTACGTCATCCCGATCCCATCGTGCCAAAGATACGGTTGTAGTAACGAAGATGGGCCACTTAGGATCGCTGGATCCATCGTAACACTCAAAGGCTGGGATATTGCACTTCTGAGGAATGAGAGCTCTGGCTAAACGCGGAACCAACGGGGTGGTGTTGGCTTCTTTTATCACCTCTTCTAATCTTCCTCCCCTTGTTTTGCTTTCAACCGCTTGATCTCTCGCCATCATTTTCGCCTTCGAAGATCCTCCATTGCCCGATGGTTATCATCGTTGGTTGAGATTCGCCTTGGTCTTTGGTCTTCGCTGTCAAAATAGTCCGAGTCTTCTGGAACATAATCTGGATCACTAGATCTATTCCCTCTGGCTACTCTTCGGTTCAACGGCTCGGGGTTTGCTGCATTTGTCACGACCATTCTTCGGTCATGATTCGGCTCCCGGTGGTTTACAGTTAGCTTCGTGCAAGGCTTCGTTATGCTGGTGAGTTGCTCCTAGGCTTTGGGCGATCTTATCTCTGAGCTCTTGGTTTTATCGGGACAGTAATGCCACCGTCTCTGTGTACACCCTTTGGCTCCTATTTAGTTCTTCAAGCTCTGCCATCAACTGGGGGGAATTATTTGACCCTTGATTTGGGGTACCGAGCCGTCCCTGCCCCCCAAGGGCGATGGTTTGATCTTCATCTACCGTTTGGATTAGGGGGATAGGAGGTTCGATATTTACTATCTGCAATCACATGCGGGGGTAAGGGTTGGTTTCTTGTCAGCAACGGTTGGGTCATTGGTAGAGTCTAGTTCTGCTCGTTCGTTGGTGGCATCCCGAAGGATGGTCGGTAGAAGGACGATTCCGTAAATCCTTCCCGTTGCTCGAGGGCGCGGGTAGCTGCTGCAGATTTCGCGGCGCCGGCCTTGGCTGCATCTGCTCTAACCGCATCGGCTTTTGCTGCCGCTGCGTCGGCTTTTTTCCGCTACTGCCTTGAGAGTTGCCGCTGCCACATCTTTTGTATTTGATGGTGAGGTGATTCCTGCCGCATTTATCTTCTGGTTGGCCGTTTGGCCACCCTTCTCGCTTCTTTGCGTGTCATGATCGGTGTTGTCCTTGGTATTTCTTTGGATGATGCTTTTGCTTTCCCCGCATCCTTCGCGTTTTCCATCTTTTGCTTTTCCTTTCCCGAACAGGTTTAAACATCATCGAAAATCCAATATCCATGTGGATCCAAGTAGCAAAGTTAATCCAAATGCGTAGACCAAAAGTATGACTCGACAAAAAGTTTCAAGAGATCGTGAATTTAGACGAAAATTTGGAGAGGAAAATCCAATAATTGAGAACATAGATCTACTAATGGATCTGAGAAATTCTTTCATGGGATGATCGTAAAAACATAGAAATTTTTAAGAAGAACGCAAGTCCTAAAATTTTAAGCATGGAAGGTATGCAACATTCTAAAGAAAACACAGATCCGTAAGATTCGTCTTAGGAAAAAATTGAAAACTTCAGAAAAATGCACAAACTGTGGGTTTTTGCACCTCGAAAGCATGAATAACTTTTAAGAGAAGTATAAATCTACAGGAAAATTGGTTTTTACATCATACATGAATAATGAGCTTTAAACCATACGTAGAAAATTGGTTTTGAAAGATTGATTTCGAAGGTCAGCTTAAATCCGAACACTATCATTTAAAGGATAGCACGGGGAGCCAAAAAATAATCAATCACAGGATAAGATAAATCTTTTACCGGGATAGAGTCCCTGTTTTAGCGCCTTGATTGTGAACACATAAATATCGAAGGCATCCACGTGTTCACAAACAATACTCCCAGTGTGTATAAAATCATGGTGAGGGATAAAATAGATGCAAGAATGGAATAAACACGAATACTCATCGACTCAGAGCCTTCGGGCTCGTCCTTGTCTAGTCATGGAAAGTAATTCATCTATTTTTAAGAGCACGATCACAAAACATAATAACTAAAGCAGAAGGTAAAGTGCTGAAACATAAATGACAAAATGATTTACGTGGTTCAACACTAAGGCTTACGTCCACGGGGTTGGAGTTTTCACTATGAGTTGGGAGTTTACAAAAATAGTCAAATGACTTTGTGTGGATCACGAAGATTGATAGGTGTTGTAAAACACCTAATTTACTATCTAGTAGTTACGCTTTCTTTGCTATTTTTCTGGTGAATTATGTACTTTACGCGTGTTTTTGAGTTATTAGGTACTCTGGAGTCGCACGGAGGAAAAGAAGCGGAAATCACTCAAATTGAGCCAAAGGGCAAAATTGTCATTTCAGGGGCGAACACTAAGCCGGAGCCTAGTCAAGGTTAAGAGGCAACTCTTTTGGAGAAGCATTAAAGACAGCTTAGCTAAGGATAAGGGGAAACCCATTCAAATGCTAAAGGCATCCAGGTTAAGCACTATTGGCACCTATGGATTAAGCTAGTGGCCCATAATAAAACCCGGATCCAGACCCTGTTCTTATAACCCAATCCTAAACTCGAGACATTTTGTCTCAATCATTTTTTTCACCTGAACCTGAAATTGAAAAACAAAAACCAGCAGTTGTTGCTTCTGAGATCGAGAGAAGAGGATTGAATATGAAAATTGCTGATTTCAGCCATGAGTATTGAAGACAGAGGTGCTGTGTTCTTGAATGACTGGTGGATTTGGAAGATGGAGCTGTCAACAGGAATTGAAGATATACAAGGGGATCTCGTGGAGACTGAAAAGCGACAAGAAGTCGGTTCAATTTGTAATGAACTCGAGCACGAGATGCGAGATGAAGAACTCGGTGAAGAGTGATTGCATCGGAAGAAGATGGGTTCAACTCGGATTTGAGTGTGGAGTGAATTTGTGGTCATGTTGGTCCCGCTTAGGGTTTGCTTTGGTTCGTGATTGAAATGGAAAAGAATGGGTGTTCTTTGTTATTCGAATCACGAGATAGAGAAATCGTGGGAAATTAGGGAGAAATGGGTTATATCTCAAACCAGATGGGTATCTCGGTGATGATGTTCATGGGGTTAAACTTTGGGGTAATAGGGTTGGCTTAGATGAATACTTAGGCTTATAGAGGCAAAGCAGAGCTGGTGATGGAAATCATTGGTGGTTATGGAATTAGGGGAACTACAAGTGATGGCAGGATGGGATGTTTGCTGAGTTAGAATGGAGTTGAAGATGGTCTGAGTTTGGGTTGTTTGTGCTGAGAGAATGAAGGTTGAGATGGTTTGTTTCAGTTGCAGCTGGATGGTGGAGCTGTAAGGGTTGCAAGGAAGGAGCTGGTGCTGGTGATGAATAAGTCTAGGATCTGAGGATGATGATGGGTCTTTGAGATCGAGTTGATCGATTCTGAAAGGAGCTTTGTATGAATGAGTTGAGTTGCAGCCAAGGTCGGATTGGATGGTGGTTATATGATGGGTTGTGTTTGAGTTCAAAGCAGACATGGAATAATGGTGGTATGTCTGAGATGGTGAACTTTAAATTGAGAACTTGGTAGGATGGGTTTGGAGGTAAAGGTAGCAGGCATGAAGTGAAGTTGATTTACTGAGCTGCAATGGGAACTGATAGTTGAAGCTGGTGTTGCTGGGACTGTGTTGGTGTGGCTCTAATACAAGGGTGATGGCTGGAGATAATGATGCAAAGGAGTAATCGTCAGATTGTAGGTGGTGGAGTTATGTCTTTGTGCAGAAGTGGCTTGAACTCCGAGGTGTTTGATCCGAGTCAAGCGGAGAGTCTGAAATATGAACTATAGTGTTTATGGAATTAGCAGAGGAGCAAAGAAAGGTGCAGTGTCCGAATTTGAAGTGCAGTGTTGAAGCCGGCCCGTGGTGGCAATTGAATGGAAAGGGATGCAATCTAGACTCGTCTTTGTGAGACTGGTCAAGATCGTGGTGGTCTTCACATTTGTTAGCTTAGCTGGGTGGTTTTGATGGAGCTTTTGAAGTATAGTTGAGCTGATGGCATGGAAAGAGTGGGGAAAGGCTGGTGTTTGAATGAATGGGATTGGAGATTGTGGTTATGAACAGAGATGGAATGGATTTTTGATGTTGTTTCTGCCATGGCTTCAGGTCGGGATCTAGATGAATGACCATGATGGCGGAGTTTAAAATGGTGAAGCACAAGGATTGTGCAGGCGAGACTCAAAGCCACGGTGCATTGGCACAGCAAGTCACCCCATCCAGTGAGTAAGATGTCCGACCGGGATCGACTCATTCTCGACTCGGTGTTTGACCCGAGTTGAACCTAGCCGATTCAATCATCGACCCGATCCGACCGTTG